>JAHPZR010009106.1:0-20000 GCA_019787425.1 Platygyra sinensis | reverse complement strand
ATTTATAGATCAGAGCGTCTGGGACTAACTTGGTATCGGGAAAAGTCAACCTTTCTCAAAATCATTTGAAATGTGGAAATGTACGCAAAACGTGAATAATAGCAATGACGAAAGTACAATCGGTCATAAACAAGTTACTGCTGACATTGGTATCTACGAATCATACACGATTTAACTGAAAATAAGAACAGAAGCTCTTGGGTTAATCGATAAAAGACAAACTTACTTGTGAAGGTATGCGGTATGAAACGAAAGTCTTAGACCTTCCTCTGGTCTTCAAAGTCGATTGTATGATAGTGTATATTGAAGATTCTCAATTTAAGTAACTTTGACTGACCAGTAGTTAAGCTGATGGATAGTGATTGGCTATTGTTTTTCAATATTGATAGCACAATTTAACTTGAACATTATTTAAGCGATTGAAAACTATTTCAAGGTCACTTTAATTATTTCGAATCACACCGAATTCGAAATCCCTCAAATATCTACCTCTTATCATAAACACCAGAGTAAATAATTGTTCACTACATAGTGAACGCTCCCTCACATTATTTACTTATTTAAACATTGGTCGATTTTTTCGTGTTAATTCATATCTTTCCTAATCAATTGATCTTGGCGGCTTGTAAGATGATTCATGGTGTTATTATTATCGGCTGGAATCAATGGCGCCGCAAAATAAGTTTTTCACTGTGACGGTGTTGAAGAAACTATTTACGCGCCTCACGAGCACGAGATTGCCAAAATTTAGTCCCAATAAAAACGGAAAACCTCAACACTAATTTGAAGATGATGTTATGGCCTTATTCTTACTTCTTTTTAAGCATTTAAGATTATAACATAAATCCAGTCTTAAAATTAATTGATGTTAACGAATGCTTAGTTTGTAAATGTTCGTAAGTTAAAATTTACTATTGTCGCTTTCGTGCCCGCATTTGAGTCAGACATTCTTTTCAGCGTCTATAATCCTTATTACGCCTTTTTTTAAATGTTTCCGTAACAACAAATTTTGAGTTGGAGAGTGAGTTTTTCCGTACTATGAAAATCCTTTTATTGATGAATAAAATATACCAATTAGGATTTTTCTGACAGCATCTATCAGTTCAAATACCGTCTTTCATGGGCTTTTGGATTTTACACCTTAGCTGTTTGTTTTCCCTTAGTGATGCCTTTACTTAAGATGGAAAGCGAAAGCGTTAAATGGGTTCGGAAAGTTCAAAGATGAATTAACTAAGCGAACTACTATTTTAGTCAAATACTATATTCCTCTTCCTATTGTAGCGTTAAAACGGCATACATGTTTCTTTAAGTTTTAACACTGAACTTGTCACTCAAACAATTCAATTGACCATTTGACATGGCTCAGTACCTCGATACAAAGCATAGCCGCGTATTTAGTAAAAATACCGCAAATGGCTTAGGAAAGTCGTCATCTCGGCCTCTCACTGCGTTTTTTCCAGTAAAGCAACCTTTTTACATTCCTCAATTATTAATCAGAACTATTTTTTACCAAAATGATGTAACATAATTTATTATCTTCGAAGTTGAAGTAGCAGACAAAGTACTCAGTTAAATTGATTAATCAAATGACAAAGAAAGCGACTTTCCATTTGTAGTTTCCATACTGAACAACTTATCCACTAATAATTGCCAACAAATTCAGTTCGAAAGTCCTAAAGTCACAAATTTGTGAACTACGGAGCCAAAGGAAGTATATAACTAATTTCGTGCCAAGTACGCCGCAAAGCCGTCTTCTTAAATGGATTTTAGTTTGGTTTCAGTTATTGTAACCTCAATTACGCGTTTTTAACTTGGCGTGGAAAATATTTCGGTATCCCATGGACCCTTATCAGTGAGGCGACAGTTTATTAGATGATTGATTTCTTGGAATGATCATGATAGATATGTTTTTTACGCCCCTTAAAAAGAATAAAATGCAAATAAGTTAAAGGCAAAAATTAATTCAATGTTGGAAAGCAGATATTGTCTGGATTAAGCAGAACATGCACAGCAGCATTATCTATTCTACGAATTTTGAAGAACATAAACCTTTGGAAGAAAAATGTACATACGAACTAACTTATAACCCCCAAAACCGAGGAATCGTTATTCGTCAACAGAAATAGAAAATTAAAACTATATTTTAATAGTGGAAGCAGTAATTGACACTTTAATACTGAATCCTAAAGGACGGCATTTATTTTAAAAGGCGTTAAAACGTATGGATTAAAACAAAAGGGCAAAAATAAATTAAACACTGGACCGTGGCAGATATTGCCTGGATTAAGAAGAACATGCAGCTTCATTTATTATGTAAATTTTAAAGCAAATTAATCCTTGAAATATGAATGTACGAACAAATTTTTAACAACAATGAAATATGTCTGAGGAATCTTTATTCGTCAACGGAAACAGAAAATCTCTGAGCTTTAAAATTATATTTTAATAGTGGAAGTGATCATTGTCTTTTTAGTGCTGAATTGCATTGGACGTCGTTCATTAACGCGTTAAAACCAAGACAATAACATAAAAGGAAAAATTCAATTTAATATTTGACAGCGGATATTGCCTGGATTAAGAAGAACATGCAGCTTTATTTATTCTATAAATGCTGAATAAAAAAATTAAGCTTGAAAAGAAACATGTATGTACGAACTCATTTCAAACCTCAATTAACAGAGAAGTCCGTGGAATCATTATTGGTCAACAAAAATAGAAAATCAAACTGAAAATTATATTTTAATAGTTGAAGTGGTCATTGCCCTCTTAATACTGAATTACACAGGATGGCGTTCATTACGGCGTTAAAAAATTTGGATTAAAGCAAAAAATTGATCAAAATATATTGCACCTCCACCTTTTCATTTGAATAATTCATGAGAACAACGAAGGGTGCCGAATTCGACGAAATTTGGCTTGTGGCATAATCACCTTAAAGCTAAGGCTATTGTTGTTATTGTTTGTCATTCCTCGAGTCCAATAAAGAAATTTGAAACTGTTTCATGGGCTGCCGGCCTCAAATGAGACAGTATCTAGCTCAAAGAACTCAGCCATAGCAGAATGCATACTTTATCAGTACCTGTGTATAAATACAGAAGAGGAGAGTCATGTGACAGGCCCTAAACCACCAACTTTTTTAAAAAATACATTATCAATTCTTTTTAACAAATAACGCAAAATAACAATAGGTCGCAATGAGCATATACAAATACAAGGTAACTGCTGAAACACTTTAAGAGAATTGTATTCGCATAGTTTCGACATGAGAGTGTGTATTGCAATAAAGTAACGAAAGACACGAGCATGGTACAAAGAAAAATCTGAGTCCCCGACAGGAATCGAACCCATGACCTCCCGAACACCGGGCGGGTGCTCTATCCACTTTTCCTTGTCCCATGCTCGTGTCATTTAGATTAATCCACCTTTCACATCTGTTACCGTGCACAAAATTCACCATCGTTATTCACTTATCACTGCTCATGATGACTTCGACAGTGCTGATCCTAGCAGTATGCAGGACGCCTGTCACATATGAACTCAGTTAAAATGACCTTGCTCTCCATAAGTTCTCGTAGCTCAGTGGATAGAGCGCCCGCCCGGTGTTCGGGAGGTGATGGGTTTGCTTCCTGTCAGAGACTCATATTTATCTTTGTTCCATGCTCGTGTCATGTGGATTAATTCACCTTTCACATTTATTACCGAGCACAAAATTCACCATCTTTATTCACTTATCAAGTAACGGAACAGTTTTTCTTTTGTTATTTTGACGATAGTTTTGTTTTGGATCAACAACAGCAAGAATACATAAACAAAAGTCTCTATTTGCCGCAAAAATATACACTGACGTTTGTCCACAAGCATTTCTATTCCGAGAAGGAAACAGTTTTCCGAGAGATTAGCCCGAGGATAACTGTGAGCTTTCAGTCTTCCAGTCTCCAGTCTGTCTCCGAGATCTGCAGAATTCTTCACATCCCACGAGAGCTGAATTGAATAATTGCCTTATTATTACCCCAATTTTCAAAATCTTAAAGAGGAAAATTTGGTCGGCTCACCAAGAATAACATAACCTTTTCCCCAGGTTTTTCGGTCAACGATTCAATAATCTGCAACGGGTTGCACTTTTGACGTCATCGGTTCAATATGGCAACATTCTTTAAGGTGGCTCGATCGGATTTTTAAGTCACGATACCGTTCAACTTTGAGCGACTAGAGCACCACCATTATCAATCCAACAGAAAATCAAGCGTTAGTGGTGTGCTTGAGAAAGATGAAAGTTTCAAATGTGGTACATTTCACAAAGATCTGAGTTACCATAGCAACGAAATGACGCCATGCCCCATTTTACATAAGACCGAATAACTTGCCTCCAGACATAAATTCGGAAATACGACGTCGGGATCTCGGACTTGACATAGCTGCCTCAACGATGGCAAAATTGTAAAAAAATCTATAAGAGGGTTTTCGAGAAAGTTACGAGTGAATTTTCAAGGTGTCAAAATGCAACAGAAGCAAAGTTGTTTTAAATGTTATTGCAAACTATGTCCACGAGACTTGACTAAATGTCATTCTGGTCTTAAATGAATCTTCTAACATATAATTACCTCGAGTGAAAATCTCAGAGAAATCGCTCCGTTTGATTTTCAGAAACATTGGCGTGAATATCAACTGGTGTAGGCCGTCATTTTGCATTTTATCAAAAACTGCCCCTAAAATTCTTAAATTGGGGGAGAATTAAAAACCGCTCGATGAATTTTTTTTATACTTGGCCCTCAATAAGATTAATCCATATTTAACGTAATACCGGAGATTCAAATATATTGAAACATTTTAAGGCTGCTAATTTTCAACGTCAACTCAGGAAAATATTGCGCTTATTTTCACTCGTGTTGTTTGTTGTCTTCATTATAATTTTCTATTGTCTCGAATCACCATGCTATTGTACATTTCTGTATATCATGAATTCATAAAACGCGAGATTGCTTTCCGGTAAATTCACCTAACTATTTCAAGGCCAAAAGCTAAGCCAATCGTTTTATAATTAGCCTTGTAAAATCACCAGGTCTTGCACTAGCAATTCAAAAAAGATTATAAATGTAAATTGAATGAATGAATGAATGAAAAGGAATTTACTTACTCTGTTAAATGGAGATGCTTTTTACCCACTATCCACCTGGCCACAAGACATCCAACAATTATTTTGGAAGAAACCCATTGGAGATACCGACACATTTAAGCTGATGCTGTTTTTCATGGGTAATGGCTGTTCAAAGTACCTGATAACAGAATGGATTCTTACATCTCAGTACTGGACCACACTACAAAAAGGAATATTAATAACAGCTTAGACTCTAAAGATAATATTTGGTTCTATTATGATGTTCATCATGCCACTTGGCTATTTCTCAATGGAGAATTCACTAATACCAATAATCTATATAATTTTTAATCATATAGACCCCATATTTTTGAGAAGAAAAATACCATTAATCTGTTAATTTCGATTCACATAGATCATATTTTTTTAGAACGAAAAATGCTGTATATATATTTTTTCCTTTTCAATAACAAGAGAGTATTCAGTTTTTCAAATACTAATTGTAATTTTCATACAATGTTTTTATTACATTAAATCATTTAAACTTACATTTTTGGGTCTCTGAATTTTAATTTTTTTTTATGTTTTAAATAGATACCCCTTGGGTAAAATTTTGAGTTTCATTCATATACACATCAAAATTTTTTAAGTCTAAAAAATTTTTTTTTCCCCTCCTCCTAACTTAATCACTAATTTTAACCTCCCCCTTTCTCTAATGACCACTCCATGCTAATCTCTCCGTTATATAATTATTATTATCATTATTGTTGCACTGCCTTGTGGTTGACGTGGCTGCTTTGCAGTTTGTTGGTCCCTCAACGTTAGTGTATTCTTTAACACCTAACAATTTTTGACTAAATTTTATTTCCTGTTATTTTCGATTTTCTGCTTACAACAATTCCTGTACATACATCCACCCCTAGACATAATACCAACTGTTTCAGTGGAGATTTGGAGAACCCTTTTATTAGGGATCCCATACTTTTACACCTGAAATGCCACAAAGGTTGCTAGATATATCTACTGCAATAAATGATTTTTTATACAAACGATTAATTAAAAAATATTCAAAACTCTTAGGAAAGGTTTAGGAAACATTTTGATACGTTCGTAAAACCTTCGGGCAATTATATTCGGAGAGTCATCAGAAATCTTCGAAGAATCGGTCCAAATCTTCGAAAACGTGTGAAAATGGCCACCATGGACAACCGTAGCACAACACATGGCGTAGCCACCTATCAAAGGTTGTTGTTGTTAAGTCGGGCACGGTTTATTATTCATTATTCTTTTACGGAAACCAAATAATTCTTTATTCTGAACGTCCAAACCCTAAATATTCCGTATTCATTTCGTTTTTTAAGCCGTTATTCATTATTCATTATTCCGCTTCCATCCCCGATAATGAGGTCACCTCAAGAGTGCACAATGGATGAGGAGATGAGCGAGAAAGTTCTAGTTCTCCTGAGCTTTTTTCAAAAGTCGATAGCTTTGCATAAAAGCAAAATGTCGCCGCTTGCAGCCTTGTGGCAACCGTAGAGATTTAGTTTTTTAAAATATGGCTTATGACTACAGTGACGAAAATCGCCATTCGCTTCCGTTAAACCAAATCTAAAGTAATAATAATTGCTACTATCATATCACCACAGAACCAAAATCGAAAACACATGTTGTAAATTACATGTATACAACTTGATTTTTTCATGGGCAATACTTTTTCAAAATTAGCTTGGCCTTAATGTACACTTCAAATGAAAAATCAAAAACGTATCACAGCTAATAAACAATTATTGATGAGGTTGAGCATGATATCATGAATTATCAAAAGCGAGGTCTGTGTTATCTGCCGAACGGAAGCCGAAGGCTGAGGCAGATAACACAGACACGAGGTTTTGATAATTCATGATATCATGCGAAAAGCCAATAAGCCAATAAGCCAATGCATCGGCATTTTTACAGACCAGTCTATTTTTAGATGTTTTTCCCGCGAAATAGGCCAATTCCAGTCTGCATGGGTACGCTTAGGAAAGGATAAAACAATGCGACCTCGCGTGAACATGTCGACATGTCAGCATTAGTCCGTGCTTGTGACTGCAATTGGTCACTTACGTTCCTGTGGGGATCTGAATTCGAGATAAATTCAAAGTAAAAATAGTTCAGTCTGTAATAACGCCGTGACAGGAATATGGGGTAGTTGCAGGCTCCTGGTGATGGGCTCCTGCTGTAAATCGCAAAACTTAAGTGCCGCTAAATATAAGGATTTTTCAGAATCGGTAAATTAACGTGTCACCAAAATTTCATGAAAAACTGTACGATCGAAAGACGTTGGTGCCTTTCTCAAATGCTGTTTTCAAGGAAAATAGCACTTTGAGCGAAGGCACTAAAGCTGAAATGAAAAAAAAAACAAAACAAACAAAGCATCAAACGATCAAACTAAGATTTGCTTATTAGTATAACATTTGCTTACTTACTTACACAGTTCTTCGCTTAGCTGTCCCTGGCTTGGACCTCTTGGTTCTTCCCAGGGCATTGGTCTCGTTCGGGATAACAAATTCTTTGCAATTTTTGTCTCAAAAACGAGGTTAGTTAGGCTATTTTAAATGCGACAAAAGAATAATATAAAAGCAGCCATTTTTGCATAGAGTATGTATTTGTTTTTTTTTTTTAAGCGTTGCCCTTTTAGATTACTTTCCTCACAGTTTCGCACCTGTTCAATCTTCTTTTAACCTCTTAAGTTTACATGCACTTCTAAAACACGTTTTTACGATTCTGAGGACATGTACAGGTTTTGACGTGTGATTTTTGCATTGGCATCATACATATCTAATTAACCAAACTTTTTGCTCTACTTGAACTTGTGGCTAGAATCATCAAATAAAACATATACTGACAGGCACTAGGTTTTCACGCATGTATTACTAGTAACTATTTACCAGGGAGAAATCTAAGTTAAGTCAGTTCAAGGTACTTTAAAATCTGCACTATAGACCCAAATGCCTAGTTTGACACTGACAAAAATTCGTAGTGTACTACAATAAATCGGAGAAAAGATGGCATCAGAACTTCTTTGGCTTTATTGCCTCACCTTGAGGTTGTGAGTAATGTGTCAAGTGGCTGTTGGAAAAGACCGGACCGGTCGATCTGGCTTGAAAATTAGATTTCACTCATTTCTTGTGTGTTGCAAGACATTCATATTATATTAAAATCACCATCCGTTCGATCAGAAATTGTAAATTTTTTGTGTTTTAGGGAATTTTCGGTTCACCCGAGTAAAGGCCCGTGCCGTCCATTGTCAACACCTAAATTTAACACATCTTTGAAAATTAATTAAAGCACAAAACATGCAAACACCACTGTTACTTATAATAGGTCTTCTTAATGTCCCAAGCCGATTTTAATAAACAAGCATTCAGCGAGGCTTTAACGACACCCATATCGTACAGCCTGATTAAACCAGAAAAAATGGATCAAATTCAAACCATAATTTGAAAAAGTGGGGCACTACACTAGAAAATGTCACTATGGCAAGAAAACTTTGCGGTATCTCCTTGGTAAAACTTCATTGACTCTTGATCTTGCCGAATTTCGACTTTCTCAAAAAGTCAAGAGTTTTATATAAAGTGGCACCTCTCTTGGGGACAGAAGAAAGTGGCCCGTTGTAGAGATGTGACAGTTACTGGAGAGGAAGGTGTGAAATGACACATGTTTCTTTTACAAGTGGGGTGCACCATTTTTGTCTCCTTTTCCAAAAATGCTAATTTAACCATATATAAAATATCTAAAATGTGTCAATTAAAACGAAACTCAGAAGAAGTGATTAATTAGGTTCGTTTATTTTCATATTAAAAAAAATACGGTTTGTGTATACCCTTCGCCAGTCGTTGATCAACTGGCCGTTGTGGAAAGGTTTAACATTTTGACAGTCTAGAAGAGATTAAGTGACCACTGGCGCTATAGGGAGGTGGCCGTTGTAGAAAGGGTAAAATAAGAGTGAATGTATGGACTGTCAGCCGGTACCAGAAGACGTGGCCTTGGTAGAGAGATGCCTTTTATTGAACGGGTTCGACAGCAGTTTGGTTCTACTTCTTTCCTCTTCTTCAGTTAGAATCAAATAATTTTTTTGGTTTGGGCAGTAGACTACAAATTTTTGCACCAATTTTAATTTCGTTGAAAAGTTTGAGAAAGAAGGACTTCACAACGTATAAACGATCACGGTAAAGCTGAAGCTAAAACTGTCACAATGTCGTTGCACGTATTAGAGGAACCTTGCTCTGAATCGAGGTGGATGCTGTTTAAATTCATTCATTTCGTACTTTGCACCTTTTCTCACCAGTTGACTTCCTTGCAGGCATTTTATTTATGATTATTTGAGTATTTCCTGGGAGTACACGGACCACTAAATTTTCTCTCATCTCTGCTGGCAAACAAATACATCACCTCACTGCGTCCATTTTCCCTTTATTGGCTTTGCGTTTTTTGATCCATTTTCCTTTTCATTCAAGGAATGTTAGAACTCAACTTAATTTTTTTTAAACCGCTGTAGGTACTGAACCATGTGTCCTAACTGAGGACTGTAATAAAGTTACAAGCGTACACAAGGGAACAACACTAGACGTTTGGTATGTACTCTACATAGCAGAGCGCCCACCATGTTCTCCAATAGTACCCTCCAATTTTCTCAGTTATCGTTTTTCTGTCGTAAACAGAAAGATTTCCGTGGATTAGTGATTCATAACTGAAATATTATTTTTCTAACTTTTTTTTCGGGTGGATTTGTTTTCTTTCCGCCTTCTTCTTATTTTTGTAAGAAGCCAAGAGTAGAAATCCAAGTTGATTGTTCAAAAAAAAATTTCAGTACTGGTTTTCTTTTCACTGAAAGAAATGTCCAAAGATGTAATTACCTTGCGGAACTATCTTAAGGTTGTCATATTCGTTTTTAGAAGTATTGTATGTTTATTATCTTGTTAAACTTTAGGTATCACACAGACCAGGAGAATTTCTTTGAGGTTTTGTTTGTTTATCTTAATTGGTTGTTGTTGTTTTGTTACGTGATTTAAAAACAATTCAAAGCTGATGTTTGTCTCTTTGATTTTTGCAGCAAACGCCTCAAGGAAAACCGTAAGAGCATTGCCTGAATAATGAACATAGCCGGGCTACCCCGCCTGAACTGGTTAAAAATTCCCGTGTAGTTGTGAATAAGTATTCTCGGCGAGTTTGAAGGGATCATTGAGCTTCTTCAAATCCATTCACTTACAGCAACTGCAGACAAAACTTTGGGTGGACGCACGTATTGCGGGGAATTAGCTCAAATGGTAGAGCGCCCGCTTAGCATGCGGGAGGTACCGGGATCGATACCCGGATTCTCCAATAGTACCCTCTCATTTTCTTGTCTTTTTTTTTTTTTCCTGTCGTGAACACAACGATTTCCGCGGACTAGTGATTCATGACTGAAAAACACAATGTGTTTCTATTTGTTTTTGTTTTTTTTTTTTTCGGGTGGATTTGTTTTCTTTCGGCCTTCTTCTTATTTTGTAAGAAGCCTTGGGTAGAAATCCAAGTTGATTGTTGAAAAAAGTAATTTCAGTGCTGGTTAACGTTTTCTTTGCACTGAAAGAAATGTCCAAAGATGTAATTACCTTGCGGAACTATCTTAAGGTTGTCATATTCGTTTTTCAAAGTATGGTCTGTTTGTTTTCTTGTTAAACCTAAGGTATTAACCCATCACCGCAGATCATGATCTCCTACATACCGTAACATGGATCATGTAGAACTCGAAATCTACTCAATCACAGTCATTTCACGCATAAGTTTGCGGTATGGGACATGTTCTGGGGAATTAGCTCAAATGGTAGAGCGCCCGCTTTGCATGCGGGAAGTACCGGGATCGATACCCGGATTCTCCAAGAGACGATTTTTTGCAAGAATGGTAACAAATTTGAAGTCTTTACTTTCTTTTTTGTAGTTTTCGTTTCCCCGTTTATCAGCTCATAAAACGCGGGTAGTGTGTCAAGACGTCCTGCACAAAATCACTGTGTTACAGTTACTCTGCCTTCTACTGGCACTAGAACAAAGGTTCTTGCGGCTCACTCTCTATGATCTCCAGCACTTGAGGCCGGAGCGAAGATGACGCCTTTGGAGTGTCTGATGACTCTGGTGATGTGAAAGAAAGACGGTTTGCGAACTGCCACTAACTCATTCTTCGCCAAGGTAAATGGTAATCCTTAAAATATGGTCGTGCAGTGAGCTAAAAGCTAATTTGACTTTTATTTTAAAACTTGCACAACAGCGGTTGGTCCGTTAGCTCAGTCGGCAGAGCGTGGTGCTGATAACGCCAAGGTCGTGAGTTCGACCCTCACACGGACCAGGAGAATTTCTTTTGTGGTTTTGTTTGTTTATCTTAATTGGTTGTTGTTGTTTTGTTACGTGATTTAAAAAAACACTTCGAAGCTGATGTTTGTCTCTTTGATTTTTGCAGCAAACGCCTCAAGGAAAACCGTAAGAGCATTGCCTGAATAATGAACATAGCCGGGCTACCCCGCCTGAACTGGTTAAAAATTCCCGTGTAGTTGTGAATAAGTATTCTCGGCGAGTTTGAAGGGATCATTGAGCTTCTTCAAATCCATTCACTTACAGCAACTGCAGACAAAACTTTGGGTGGACGCACGTATTGCGGGGAATTAGCTCAAATGGTAGAGCGCCCGCTTAGCATGCGGGAGGTACCGGGATCGATACCCGGATTCTCCAATAGTACCCTCTCATTTTCTTGTCTTTTTTTTTTTTTCTGTCGTGAACACAACGATTTCCACGGACTAGTGATTCATGACTGAAAAACACTGTGTTTCTATTTCTTTTTTTTTTTCGGGTGGATTTGTTTTCTTTCCGCCTTCTTCTTATTTTTATAAGAAGCCTTGGGTAGAAATCCAAGTTGATTGTTGAAAAAAGTAATTTCAGTGCTGGTTAACGTTTTCTTTGCACTGAAAGAAATGTCCAAAGATGTAACTACCTTGCGGAACTATCTTAAGGTTGTCATATTCGTTTTTCAAAGTATGGTCTGTTTGTTTTCTTGTTAAACCTAAGGTATTAACCCATCACCGCAGATCATGATCTCCTACATACCGTAACATGGATCATGTAGAACTCGAAATCTACTCAATCACAGTCATTTCACGCATAAGTTTGCGGTATGGGACATGTTCTGGGGAATTAGCTCAAATGGTAGAGCGCCCGCTTTGCATGCGGGAAGTACCGGGATCGATACCCGGATTCTCCAAGAGAAGATTTTTTGCAAGAATGGTAACAAATTTGAAGTCTTTACTTTCTTTTTTGTAGTTTTCGTTTCCCCGTTTATCAGCTCATAAAACGCGGGTAGTGTGTCAAGACGTCCTGCACAAAATCACTGTGTTACAGTTACTCTGCCTTCTACTGGCACTAGAACAAAGGTTCTTGCGGCTCACTCTCTATGATCTCCAGCACTTGAGGAGAGCGAAGATGACGCCTTTGGAGTGTCTGATGACTGTGTTGATGTGAAAGAAAGACGGTTTGCGAACTGCCACTAACTCATTCTTCGCCAAGGTAAATGGTAATCCTTAAAATATGGTCGTGCAGTGAGCTAAAAGCTAATTTGACTTTTATTTTAAAACTTGCACAACAGCGGTTGGTCCGTTAGCTCAGTCGGCAGAGCGTGGTGCTGATAACGCCAAGGTCGTGAGTTCGACCCTCACACGGACCAGGAGACTTTCTTTTGTGGTTTTGTTTGTTTATCTTAATTGGTTGTTGTTGTTTTGTAATTACGTGATTTAAAAACACTTCAAAGCTGATGTTTGTCTCTTTGATTTTTGCAGCAAACGCCTCAAGGAAAACCGTAAGAGCATTGCCTGAATAGTGAACATAGCCGGGCTACCCCGCCTGAACTGGTTAAAAATTCCCGTGTAGTTGTGAATAAGTATTCTCGGCGAGTTTGAAGGGATCATTGAGCTTCTTCAAATCCATTCACTTACAGCAACTGCAGACAAAACTTTGGGTGGACGCACGTATTGCGGGGAATTAGCTCAAATGGTAGAGCGCCCGCTTAGCATGCGGGAGGTACCGGGATCGATACCCGGATTCTCCAATAGTACCCTCTCATTTTCTTGTCTTTTTTTTTTTTTCTGTCGTGAACACAACGATTTCCACGGACTAGTGATTCATGACTGAAAAACACTGTGTTTCTATTTCTTTTTTTTTTTCGGGTGGATTTGTTTTCTTTCCGCCTTCTTCTTATTTTTATAAGAAGCCTTGGGTAGAAATCCAAGTTGATTGTTGAAAAAAGTAATTTCAGTGCTGGTTAACGTTTTCTTTGCACTGAAAGAAATGTCCAAAGATGTAACTACCTTGCGGAACTATCTTAAGGTTGTCATATTCGTTTTTCAAAGTATGGTCTGTTTGTTTTCTTGTTAAACCTAAGGTATTAACCCATCACCGCAGATCATGATCTCCTACATACCGTAACATGGATCATGTAGAACTCGAAATCTACTCAATCACAGTCATTTCACGCATAAGTTTGCGGTATGGGACATGTTCTGGGGAATTAGCTCAAATGGTAGAGCGCCCGCTTTGCATGCGGGAAGTACCGGGATCGATACCCGGATTCTCCAAGAGAAGATTTTTTGCAAGAATGGTAACAAATTTGAAGTCTTTACTTTCTTTTTTGTAGTTTTCGTTTCCCCGTTTATCAGCTCATAAAACGCGGGTAGTGTGTCAAGACGTCCTGCACAAAATCACTGTGTTACAGTTACTCTGCCTTCTACTGGCACTAGAACAAAGGTTCTTGCGGCTCACTCTCTATGATCTCCAGCACTTGAGGAGAGCGAAGATGACGCCTTTGGAGTGTCTGATGACTGTGTTGATGTGAAAGAAAGACGGTTTGCGAACTGCCACTAACTCATTCTTCGCCAAGGTAAATGGTAATCCTTAAAATATGGTCGTGCAGTGAGCTAAAAGCTAATTTGACTTTTATTTTAAAACTTGCACAACAGCGGTTGGTCCGTTAGCTCAGTCGGCAGAGCGTGGTGCTGATAACGCCAAGGTCGTGAGTTCGACCCTCACACGGACCAGGAGACTTTCTTTTGTGGTTTTGTTTGTTTATCTTAATTGGTTGTTGTTGTTTTGTAATTACGTGATTTAAAAACACTTCAAAGCTGATGTTTGTCTCTTTGATTTTTGCAGCAAACGCCTCAAGGAAAACCGTAAGAGCATTGCCTGAATAGTGAACATAGCCGGGCTACCCCGCCTGAACTGGTTAAAAATTCCCGTGTAGTTGTGAATAAGTATTCTCGGCGAGTTTGAAGGGATCATTGAGCTTCTTCAAATCCATTCACTTACAGCAACTGCAGACAAAACTTTGGGTGGACGCACGTATTGCGGGGAATTAGCTCAAATGGTAGAGCGCCCGCTTAGCATGCGGGAGGTACCGGGATCGATACCCGGATTCTCCAATAGTACCCTCTCATTTTCTTGTCTTTTTTTTTTTTTCTGTCGTGAACACAACGATTTCCACGGACTAGTGATTCATGACTGAAAAACACTGTGTTTCTATTTCTTTTTTTTTTTCGGGTGGATTTGTTTTCTTTCCGCCTTCTTCTTATTTTTATAAGAAGCCTTGGGTAGAAATCCAAGTTGATTGTTGAAAAAAGTAATTTCAGTGCTGGTTAACGTTTTCTTTGCACTGAAAGAAATGTCCAAAGATGTAACTACCTTGCGGAACTATCTTAAGGTTGTCATATTCGTTTTTCAAAGTATGGTCTGTTTGTTTTCTTGTTAAACCTAAGGTATTAACCCATCACCGCAGATCATGATCTCCTACATACCGTAACATGGATCATGTAGAACTCGAAATCTACTCAATCACAGTCATTTCACGCATAAGTTTGCGGTATGGGACATGTTCTGGGGAATTAGCTCAAATGGTAGAGCGCCCGCTTTGCATGCGGGAAGTACCGGGATCGATACCCGGATTCTCCAAGAGAAGATTTTTTGCAAGAATGGTAACAAATTTGAAGTCTTTACTTTCTTTTTTGTAGTTTTCGTTTCCCCGTTTATCAGCTCATAAAACGCGGGTAGTGTGTCAAGACG
Source organism: Platygyra sinensis (assembly GCA_019787425.1). Taxonomy (NCBI): domain Eukaryota; kingdom Metazoa; phylum Cnidaria; class Anthozoa; order Scleractinia; family Merulinidae; genus Platygyra; species Platygyra sinensis. The sequence goes on along the minus strand of JAHPZR010009106.1, from coordinate 4,795 downwards.
TCCTGCACAAAATCACTGTGTTACAGTTACTCTGCCTTCTACTGGCACTAGAACAAAGGTTCTTGCGGCTCACTCTCTATGATCTCCAGCACTTGAGGAGAGCGAAGATGACGCCTTTGGAGTGTCTGATGACTGTGTTGATGTGAAAGAAAGACGGTTTGCGAACTGCCACTAACTCATTCTTCGCCAAGGTAAATGGTAATCCTTAAAATATGGTCGTGCAGTGAGCTAAAAGCTAATTTGACTTTTATTTTAAAACTTGCACAACAGCGGTTGGTCCGTTAGCTCAGTCGGCAGAGCGTGGTGCTGATAACGCCAAGGTCGTGAGTTCGACCCTCACACGGACCAGGAGACTTTCTTTTGTGGTTTTGTTTGTTTATCTTAATTGGTTGTTGTTGTTTTGTAATTACGTGATTTAAAAACACTTCAAAGCTGATGTTTGTCTCTTTGATTTTTGCAGCAAACGCCTCAAGGAAAACCGTAAGAGCATTGCCTGAATAGTGAACATAGCCGGGCTACCCCGCCTGAACTGGTTAAAAATTCCCGTGTAGTTGTGAATAAGTATTCTCGGCGAGTTTGAAGGGATCATTGAGCTTCTTCAAATCCATTCACTTACAGCAACTGCAGACAAAACTTTGGGTGGACGCACGTATTGCGGGGAATTAGCTCAAATGGTAGAGCGCCCGCTTAGCATGCGGGAGGTACCGGGATCGATACCCGGATTCTCCAATAGTACCCTCTCATTTTCTTGTCTTTTTTTTTTTTTCTGTCGTGAACACAACGATTTCCACGGACTAGTGATTCATGACTGAAAAACACTGTGTTTCTATTTCTTTTTTTTTTTCGGGTGGATTTGTTTTCTTTCCGCCTTCTTCTTATTTTTATAAGAAGCCTTGGGTAGAAATCCAAGTTGATTGTTGAAAAAAGTAATTTCAGTGCTGGTTAACGTTTTCTTTGCACTGAAAGAAATGTCCAAAGATGTAACTACCTTGCGGAACTATCTTAAGGTTGTCATATTCGTTTTTCAAAGTATGGTCTGTTTGTTTTCTTGTTAAACCTAAGGTATTAACCCATCACCGCAGATCATGATCTCCTACATACCGTAACATGGATCATGTAGAACTCGAAATCTACTCAATCACAGTCATTTCACGCATAAGTTTGCGGTATGGGACATGTTCTGGGGAATTAGCTCAAATGGTAGAGCGCCCGCTTTGCATGCGGGAAGTACCGGGATCGATACCCGGATTCTCCAAGAGAAGATTTTTTGCAAGAATGGTAACAAATTTGAAGTCTTTACTTTCTTTTTTGTAGTTTTCGTTTCCCCGTTTATCAGCTCATAAAACGCGGGTAGTGTGTCAAGACGTCCTGCACAAAATCACTGTGTTACAGTTACTCTGCCTTCTACTGGCACTAGAACAAAGGTTCTTGCGGCTCACTCTCTATGATCTCCAGCACTTGAGGAGAGCGAAGATGACGCCTTTGGAGTGTCTGATGACTGTGTTGATGTGAAAGAAAGACGGTTTGCGAACTGCCACTAACTCATTCTTCGCCAAGGTAAATGGTAATCCTTAAAATATGGTCGTGCAGTGAGCTAAAAGCTAATTTGACTTTTATTTTAAAACTTGCACAACAGCGGTTGGTCCGTTAGCTCAGTCGGCAGAGCGTGGTGCTGATAACGCCAAGGTCGTGAGTTCGACCCTCACACGGACCAGGAGACTTTCTTTTGTGGTTTTGTTTGTTTATCTTAATTGGTTGTTGTTGTTTTGTAATTACGTGATTTAAAAACACTTCAAAGCTGATGTTTGTCTCTTTGATTTTTGCAGCAAACGCCTCAAGGAAAACCGTAAGAGCATTGCCTGAATAGTGAACATAGCCGGGCTACCCCGCCTGAACTGGTTAAAAATTCCCGTGTAGTTGTGAATAAGTATTCTCGGCGAGTTTGAAGGGATCATTGAGCTTCTTCAAATCCATTCACTTACAGCAACTGCAGACAAAACTTTGGGTGGACGCACGTATTGCGGGGAATTAGCTCAAATGGTAGAGCGCCCGCTTAGCATGCGGGAGGTACCGGGATCGATACCCGGATTCTCCAATAGTACCCTCTCATTTTCTTGTCTTTTTTTTTTTTTCTGTCGTGAACACAACGATTTCCACGGACTAGTGATTCATGACTGAAAAACACTGTGTTTCTATTTCTTTTTTTTTTTCGGGTGGATTTGTTTTCTTTCCGCCTTCTTCTTATTTTTATAAGAAGCCTTGGGTAGAAATCCAAGTTGATTGTTGAAAAAAGTAATTTCAGTGCTGGTTAACGTTTTCTTTGCACTGAAAGAAATGTCCAAAGATGTAACTACCTTGCGGAACTATCTTAAGGTTGTCATATTCGTTTTTCAAAGTATGGTCTGTTTGTTTTCTTGTTAAACCTAAGGTATTAACCCATCACCGCAGATCATGATCTCCTACATACCGTAACATGGATCATGTAGAACTCGAAATCTACTCAATCACAGTCATTTCACGCATAAGTTTGCGGTATGGGACATGTTCTGGGGAATTAGCTCAAATGGTAGAGCGCCCGCTTTGCATGCGGGAAGTACCGGGATCGATACCCGGATTCTCCAAGAGAAGATTTTTTGCAAGAATGGTAACAAATTTGAAGTCTTTACTTTCTTTTTTGTAGTTTTCGTTTCCCCGTTTATCAGCTCATAAAACGCGGGTAGTGTGTCAAGACGTCCTGCACAAAATCACTGTGTTACAGTTACTCTGCCTTCTACTGGCACTAGAACAAAGGTTCTTGCGGCTCACTCTCTATGATCTCCAGCACTTGAGGAGAGCGAAGATGACGCCTTTGGAGTGTCTGATGACTGTGTTGATGTGAAAGAAAGACGGTTTGCGAACTGCCACTAACTCATTCTTCGCCAAGGTAAATGGTAATCCTTAAAATATGGTCGTGCAGTGAGCTAAAAGCTAATTTGACTTTTATTTTAAAACTTGCACAACAGCGGTTGGTCCGTTAGCTCAGTCGGCAGAGCGTGGTGCTGATAACGCCAAGGTCGTGAGTTCGACCCTCACACGGACCAGGAGACTTTCTTTTGTGGTTTTGTTTGTTTATCTTAATTGGTTGTTGTTGTTTTGTAATTACGTGATTTAAAAACACTTCAAAGCTGATGTTTGTCTCTTTGATTTTTGCAGCAAACGCCTCAAGGAAAACCGTAAGAGCATTGCCTGAATAGTGAACATAGCCGGGCTACCCCGCCTGAACTGGTTAAAAATTCCCGTGTAGTTGTGAATAAGTATTCTCGGCGAGTTTGAAGGGATCATTGAGCTTCTTCAAATCCATTCACTTACAGCAACTGCAGACAAAACTTTGGGTGGACGCACGTATTGCGGGGAATTAGCTCAAATGGTAGAGCGCCCGCTTAGCATGCGGGAGGTACCGGGATCGATACCCGGATTCTCCAATAGTACCCTCTCATTTTCTTGTCTTTTTTTTTTTTTCTGTCGTGAACACAACGATTTCCACGGACTAGTGATTCATGACTGAAAAACACTGTGTTTCTATTTCTTTTTTTTTTTCGGGTGGATTTGTTTTCTTTCCGCCTTCTTCTTATTTTTATAAGAAGCCTTGGGTAGAAATCCAAGTTGATTGTTGAAAAAAGTAATTTCAGTGCTGGTTAACGTTTTCTTTGCACTGAAAGAAATGTCCAAAGATGTAACTACCTTGCGGAACTATCTTAAGGTTGTCATATTCGTTTTTCAAAGTATGGTCTGTTTGTTTTCTTGTTAAACCTAAGGTATTAACCCATCACCGCAGATCATGATCTCCTACATACCGTAACATGGATCATGTAGAACTCGAAATCTACTCAATCACAGTCATTTCACGCATAAGTTTGCGGTATGGGACATGTTCTGGGGAATTAGCTCAAATGGTAGAGCGCCCGCTTTGCATGCGGGAAGTACCGGGATCGATACCCGGATTCTCCAAGAGAAGATTTTTTGCAAGAATGGTAACAAATTTGAAGTCTTTACTTTCTTTTTTGTAGTTTTCGTTTCCCCGTTTATCAGCTCATAAAACGCGGGTAGTGTGTCAAGACGTCCTGCACAAAATCACTGTGTTACAGTTACTCTGCCTTCTACTGGCACTAGAACAAAGGTTCTTGCGGCTCACTCTCTATGATCTCCAGCACTTGAGGAGAGCGAAGATGACGCCTTTGGAGTGTCTGATGACTGTGTTGATGTGAAAGAAAGACGGTTTGCGAACTGCCACTAACTCATTCTTCGCCAAGGTAAATGGTAATCCTTAAAATATGGTCGTGCAGTGAGCTAAAAGCTAATTTGACTTTTATTTTAAAACTTGCACAACAGCGGTTGGTCCGTTAGCTCAGTCGGCAGAGCGTGGTGCTGATAACGCCAAGGTCGTGAGTTCGACCCTCACACGGACCAGGAGACTTTCTTTTGTGGTTTTGTTTGTTTATCTTAATTGGTTGTTGTTGTTTTGTAATTACGTGATTTAAAAACACTTCAAAGCTGATGTTTGTCTCTTTGATTTTTGCAGCAAACGCCTCAAGGAAAACCGTAAGAGCATTGCCTGAATAGTGAACATAGCCGGGCTACCCCGCCTGAACTGGTTAAAAATTCCCGTGTAGTTGTGAATAAGTATTCTCGGCGAGTTTGAAGGGATCATTGAGCTTCTTCAAATCCATTCACTTACAGCAACTGCAGACAAAACTTTGGGTGGACGCACGTATTGCGGGGAATTAGCTCAAATGGTAGAGCGCCCGCTTAGCATGCG
>JAHPZR010009105.1:0-10904 GCA_019787425.1 Platygyra sinensis | reverse complement strand
GGCCGGTTCTCACTAGCGCATAAGCATAAGCACAAGCATAAGCATAACATAAGCATAAGCAAGTGAGAACACCCGCGACATAAGCATAAGCATAAGCAGAAGAACGAACCCACTTATTTGTCTTATGCTGTTCTCACTTGCGCATAAGCATAAGCACAAGCGCATAAGCATAAGCATAAGCGCAAGAAAAACGAACATGCTTATGCGCAAGTGAGAACAACACAAACAAATAAGTGGGTTCGTTCTTCCGCTTATGCTTATGCTTATGTCGCGGGTGTTCTCACTTGCTTATGCTTATGCTATGCTTATGCTTGTGCTTATGCTTATGCGCTAGTGAGAACCAGCCTTTATGAGTCTGATACGAATACTTGTCTTGGTAAGACTTCGCACACAGTATCATGTTACTCGATTTACTCGGCAGCGGTGTCTTAGGCATATTTGTTGTTTAATTAGAAGCATCGGAAAGGCATGGTTTCCGTAAAAAGGTCCATTTCGGATATCAGTTAGGGTAAAAATCTCTCTATGAGCTCTCCTGATTTATTAGCAACTTTAATTATTAGCGGAAAAGAGTCTCCCGAACGGTCAAATGTGAGTTAGCGAACGATTATTGTTGACATTGACCCCAACTGTTTACGCTACCGGCTTCGGCGATGACTCAACTAAAATTAATATTACAGCAATCTTATAAAAAGAAACAAGAAAATAAAAGGAAAAGGTGTTGAAAAAGTATGAAGTAATCATAAAAGGCTGCTCATTTCTATGAGGATAAGACATTTTAAATCAACGCCTTCTTCAACCAAGAATGCGTGATGCGTGACGGAACGGTCGTGATGACGATCGGTAGTGGTCAGTCAAAAGAAACGTGAGGCTTGAGAGATTTCTCGATATTTTGGCGTAAAATAAGTCTTATCGAGTTCTCCAAGCGTTAAAACTCAATAAATCTAATCAGGTAACGTCAAAAGGTTCGCTGAGAAACTCAAAACCGCATTTTAGTCAGCGGATGAGATTCGTCATTTCCACACAAATTGTTGAAATTTCCGCTACTTTGTCGAATTTTTTGCGTGTCAAAATTATGAGTGCCCATAACTTTTAATACAGATATTTGTAGCTTAGGCCTAGTACATTACGCTGATAACAGTCATCATTCATGAAGAGGTCCCACTTTTGAAAAAAATCTGTTTGTTTGGAGGCTATATCAGCAAAGATGGCAAAGACGTCTTTAAGAGGATCACGTTAAGACGTCATAACATGGCTTGCATTTAAGATAAGCAGATAGTTTTTAGTTGTGTGGAAAGAAGAAAGAATTATGGAGTAATTCTGAAAGAATTAGCTTGTTTCATCAAATGTGCGAAGTTTGAGCAAGCATAACGTAACCCCCAATTTTTGGGGTTTCAATTTCCGGTTTTTGTGGTTTTCGGGGTGCCTACAGAAAAAATTCCTAAAAAAATTAAAAAAGCGAATCTATCGAAATAAAGGGCATTTTCGTTCATTGCATATGTTGTTTGACTTGTGTAGAAAAAATGAAGGCAATCCATTTTCCACGAAAATCTGAGTGGTCGGTTCTTACACGGACACGCTCTTAAGAACCTTCGCGGCACACCCCTATCCAAAATTCGCGGGAGTACCTCTCCCCCCCCCCCCCCCGGGGGGTGTTTGGGTCGAGTCTGTCGACCCCGTTGCTGATCTGTGTCCGACAAATCAACTTCTGTACCAAACAGTTCAATCTGGTACTGCTGAATAACCTTTGAATTCAAGATATGAAGAATCACTGTGATGACAGATACCAGCCCCAAAATATATTTTGGCAAGATCCTCTCTTCCTCGTGCAACAAATAAAATCTCCACCTCGTGTTCGTGGTTGCAAGAATTACCCATGTAGCATTGCTTTGCGAGCTGGCTGAAAAATTAACCGGGACCACCGTGCGCGCCTAGTTACGTCAAATCGGGATTGGTTCGCATACTACACCAATATTTCACACATTCTTTATTGCCCCCGCAGGGTTTTGGCCCAGAGGCCAAAACCCGAGGAGGCATGATAGTCTCCCCCGCGTATACGTATAAAAAATGTGTGAAATATTGGTGTAGTATGCGAATCAATCCCGATTTGATGAAACTAGGCGCGCACGGTGGTCTCGGGTAATCGGGTCGGGTTTCGCCATCTGCGAGCGGCATTTCAAGGTCAATACGGCCTGCATTACGATTTCAGCGCGATCAAATAAATTCGCTTCGAAATGGCCGAGATGCTCAAAGATCCTGAAGATGGATTTTGGGAGAAAAAACAGCTCACAGGGTATCGTAGGAAATTCTGAAGTATACCAGAAATTCGAGGCCAGTGTGCTTCAGTTGCAACAATAGCTAAATACCTTTCCGATCGTCAGTTCAGTCAGTTTTACCTTTGGCATCTCGTTTATTTGGATCACTTATTAGTCGGGCGAGGCCGACTTTAAATTTATCCTGCATTTCTCCACAAAACTCAGTCACGTGCAATGGGGAATACCGCAGACCCTTCATAAAGGCTCAACCTTCTTTCCACGATGTCGAAGTCGATGGCGGATACGTCGAATATCTTAACGGTGTAATCTTTTCTACGCTCAATCATACAGATCCACAAGCCGTTCGCGGTAGATCCACTCAAAAAGATAGCGTGTGTAATGAGCATATATTTCGAAACGGGTCGTTTCGTGAACTCAAAATAGCAGAAGAATCAAATGATTTAGCAGTTTTAGCGAAGGTCTTACCAGAATCATACCAGAAATCAAATGAGTTCTCAGTGAACAGAATATGTGGACAGAATGTTGCTACAGGCGACAGAAGAACATTTACTGATAAAGACAAGGTGCGTCGTATTCAAACTCTAGGAAACGACAACAAAGATGCCATGTTGGACTGCGAAAGTGGCTTTCATCAGATCTAGAGTGAGGATAAACGTAAGCTTAATTGTCATAAGCGTAGGTCTAGTTATGTAACGTCTATCTTGATTACTAAGATTACATTTGCTATGTTTTTGCTTAAACTGAGTACATTATCCGCTGCTATTTTTCTGTTTGTTTCATTAGTTTTGTCGCTTTTATGCGTATATTATATTCGCACGTTGTGCAGGCATGTTTGTTTCTTATCACTAAATAATGTGGTAGCAGATGAATGCGATCATGTTGTACTGGACAAGGCAGCGCTATGTATCATGGTATGGATACCCTATGTATACAACCAAAGTGTGACGAATCAGCGTTGTGTGTACAAGAAATTGATGTTGCAAAGGAAATAAAATTCAGGTCTCGCTACATGATGTTTGTTTATCACTGTAATATTAACAACCCTGAGTACCATGTGCGAAGACGATTCGATCGTGAGCCCAGCGGAATACCTGTTAAAAAAAAAAAGAAAAAAATGCTGGGAAAGCTTTCCCATAAAAACAAAAAAATAAAGACATTGGTCTACAGGCGAAACCGTTGAGTTAATTTTTATTGTAGTAAACAAGAGTTCTTCACTATTGTATTTTTCGGTATTCTTTATACGTTATTTTAGCGCTCTTTAAAGGGGCATTGTCACGAGGATTTTGCTGTTTTAGGTCAGTTCTGTGCTAAAATCATTACTTTAAGGCTTTAATCATAAACAAAAGCTTCTGTAAAGCTACAACGAAGATATCAAATGAATTTTATCAGAGAGGGCTAACCATAATAAATTTGTTGAGGATTTTTGGAACTCGTGGCATCAAAACTTGAAAAAATTTGCCAATTTTTTCAAACTTCAATAAATTTTCATCCATGCCATCCGTAGCGACAGGCGACAGGAAACAGTTTCAGTACCTTCAGATAGTCTTCGATAACAAAACTAGATCATTAGTCATGGAATTCATTGATGCGAAGGCACCTTCTAGCTTTTTATAAAGTTGCCAAATAGCGTGACAATGCCCCTTTAATTTTTTTTATGAAAGCCGTCATTCTCTGGTTCGCCATGAATACCTCCAAGGAGGTCAACAGGAGTTTCTCTTTATTGTATTTTGCAGCATTCGCTATCAGACATTGATATCAGACATTGATACGTTTACTTTAGCCCTGTTTATTGTTAGATTGACCTGAAATCTTAAGTAATCAAAGTTTTGTTTATGAAAGCCGTCGTTCTCTGGCTCGCTATGAATACCTCCAAGGAGGTCAACAGCAGTTTTTCATTATTGTATTTTTCAGTATTCGTTATCAGACGTTGATATCAGACATTGATACGTTTCTTTTAGCCTTGTTTATTGTTTCATTAGACTTAAAATCTAAAGTAATCAAAGTTTTGTTTATAAAAGCCGTACGTAGTTCTCTAGCTTGCTATGAATACCTCCTAGAATGTCAAACAATCGGAGGACACTCTTCCCACGCGCTAACCGTTGAGTTGTAAATATTTTGGTTACGATAAGGACATATGGCATTTCTAAACGTTGTCTTATAACGGCGGTGTATTTCCAATCAGCTGAGTAGAACTATAGGTAGTGTGGCTCACCAATAGTTATCATGCACGGTTAGTAAAATTTTGCTGGTTGAAAATAAAAGATGAAAATTCACTTAAACTTGCATATTTCTGTATACAGTCGAACCTCAGATTGCGGCAACCTCTCATAAGCGACCACCTCTCCTCTCCTTTTAGGGTAAATATTAAAAATATTTATTTTGAATTGAAACGCGCAAACAGTTTCAAAACAGCACAACGTTGCGGATTGCAAATGACGATCTCGTTATTTCACGTGGCCGCTTTACACCCTGAAGAAGGCAGTAATGCAGAAACGTCGGTTGATTTACACCGCCATTGTAAGCGTCCTTTTTAAAAATATTTTAAACATTTATTCAGTGTAGTATAAAAGATGCTCAATACCTTTTAGAGTACTGGCCCAAAACATATATCACAATGTGTTCAACCTTGGTCCCAGGGCCTTTTCCCTTCCCACGCCATGAAAAAAGGCCCTAGGAACGACGTTGAAAGTGTGTTGTTTAGAAGTGCTACCTCTTAGGCCATTTACTTTTTTTGTTTACTGTCAAATGCGATCCCTGATTTAGGGTCCGTCGGTCGGTCGGTCGGAAAAGAAAAAAAGCCAAAAAGAAATGGAGAAGAAGTCTCGAACTAGGAGGCCTACTACGACTACTACCTCACCATAATAACATGCGGAGCCTAGTGGAAAGGACAAGATGTAGTTAAACTCAAACGTGAACAACGAAAAAAAGATGGCAAAACATTGACTGTATTGCAGAGTGACTGACAATGTTTTGAAATTATGTGTAATTACCTTCTTCATAACTTTTTTTTTGGAAAACGCGAAAACCTGGGTCGGTCGAACGATGCTAAACGGTCGAAAATGGGGAATAGCCTTAGGGGACAAAAAAATTACACCACGCCCACAAACGAGGACCTTGGACAAACATATAACTGGTCAAAACTAGTAGCAGCATATCTTCCTGTAGCCCGACTAACGATCTTAGATCGTCTTGTTTTTACTGAGTAATCTTACATGGCGCAGAGGCCATGTGACGGCTGGGTGACTGGCATGGATCGAAATGTAGATGTAAATGTTTTGCGGCGTTTTCGTTGAGGACAAAAAGCTTTACTCTAATTTGCATATATGGCGACTGTAACGCGATACTTCTGCTTACATCTCGGAAAAAATCCTCGACTTCTGTTCTGCTTTCGAGATACGTTTGCTCGTATCCCAAGACAAAATGGTCTGTTTCAATATCAAGCTAGAACAACAGAGTGGTTTGATACTTTTTTCCAGAATGCACTTCGTCAGAGTATTAAGTAAAGAATATCATGTGATAGAATGACTTAAACGGAATGTGTTGTTTTAGTTAACTTAGTTGATTCTTTGGATCATATTTATGGTAAGATGCCTAAGTTACTTGAACAGAATGAGTGATATAGTTTACAAAAAAAGTATAAAATTTTAGTTCATACAATAACGTTCAATATTATTGTTTTCCATCAGCAGAAATAAAAGAAAGCGGGGGCAACTTTAGTGATTGCCCCCGCAGGGTTTTGGCCCAGAGGCCAAAACCCGAGGAGGCATTATAGTCTCCCCCGCGTAGACGTATAAAGAATGTGTGAAATATTGGTGTAGTATGCGAATCAATCCCGATTTGAAGAAACTAGGCGCGCACGGTGGTCCCGGTTAATTTTTCAATCAGCTGAGCTCGCAAGGCAATGCTACATGGGTAAATAAATGGGTAATTTTTGCAACCACGAACACGGGAAAGAAATCGAGGAAGATACTATTAGCACGAGGAGGAGAGGAAGATATTTGCCAAAATATATTTTAGGGCGAGTATCTGTCATCGCAGTGATTACTTCATATCTTGAATTCAAAGGTTATTCAGCAGTACCAGGTTGAACTGTTTGGTACAGAAGTTGAGTCTCGGACACAAATCAGCAACGGGGTCGACAGACTCGACCCAAACACCACACGTGTAAAGATGTGTATAAACATCACGTTTCAGTTTGGATCGCTTATTTTTACTGAGTTATCTTAGGCACCTTACGTGGCGTAGAGCCCATGTGACGGCTGGGGTGACTGGCCGGGATGCAAATGTAAATGTTTTATTTGCGGCGTTTTCGTTGAGGACAAAAAGCTTGACTTAATTTGCATATATGGCGACCGTAACGTGATACTTCTGTCTACATCTCGGGAAAAATCTCGACTTCTGTTCTGCCTTCGAGATACGCTTGCTTGTAGAGTCTTCGTATATCAAGACAAATGGGTGTTTTCAGTATCAAACTAGAACAACGGAGTGGTTTGATATTTTTTTTCCAGAATGCACTTCGCGAGAGTATTATGTAAAGAATATCATGTGATAGAATGAGTTAAACAGAATGTGTTGGTTTAGTTATAAACTTAGTTGATTCTTTGGATCATATTCATGATAAGAAGCTCAAGTTACTTGAACGGTATGAGTGATACAGTTTACAAAAAATATAAATTTTCAGTTCATACAATAAATAATAGTTTCCTTATACGCAGTGGAATTTTATAAAAATTTATACCTTTGAGGGATAAAATAGAAGCGGGTGCAGATTTAGTGAGAACTATTACTAGTAAGTATCACTAGTACGTATACGCGGGGGAGACTATAATGCCTCTGAGCATTGCTTTGCGAGCTTACTGAAAAGTTAACCGGGACCACCGTGCGCGCTTAGTTTCGTCAAATCGGGATTGGTTCGCATACTACACCAATTCACACATTCTTTATACGTATACGCGAGGGAGACTATAATGCCTCCTCGGGTTTTGGCCTCTGGGCCAAAACCCTGTGGGGGCAATAACTTCCCGAAAACAAAGACGGCAGGGTCTGTGTTTTGTCTGAGGTCAACCGCAGTCTGAACACAGTGCAGTGCGCTCAACAATGCGCACACTGTTCACGTGCTGCAGATCGGAGGATCGGTCAACACTCTATCGAACCAGTTTAATCGAAAATGGCGGCCTTTTCACCGCTCTACTGGAATAATAGCTTCATATCTATGAATTCCATACACAGTTCAAAAAATATAATTTGGGCCTTCGGCAGAGACGACCGCGGTTGCCGGTTGCGTAAGAAAGCTTTATTTTTGCATTTGATATGTATTATTTAGGCATTTTGGTCAATGGAGCACGGCTCTCGACACGTACGCATTTAATACAGTATTAGATTTCTATCGGGCATGCAGCGCAGATTTCTTATTTTATTGACGGAAACTAGCGAAGTTTTAAATTTCGGCGCGTCATCTTGAGTGATCTGTCAACACGCCTATTGTATGATATTGCGAAATCGGGTCACTCATGTGTGCTCATGCCGTGCAATACCGCATTTTAACTAAGGCCTGAGGGTCCTCAAGTGCTGGAAACTGTTGAGCCAATACTATGTCGCAAGTCACAGACGATACAGAATGATTCATGGAAATCGTATGCACAGTTTTCAAGCGGAGAGTTTTTGAGCCAGCCGATTCAGCGACACTTCTGTACCTATAGTGGTAAATTGGGCTGGTAAGCAATAGTCGAACTACTTATAATAGAGTAACAAGGTAAACGGGAAGTAATGGCCGTCTTCACTTCACTTTCTATTCAGTCTAGAGTAAATTGAATTGAACATGTAATTGAGGAAGCGAGTTGGAGAAGCCCAAGACAGGAGCAGTCAATACTTCATAAAGTAGAGACTACAAACTCCATAAACTTTATTGCAGCTTCAATAGAATTAGAGATATCCTTAAATAATATTTGACGACTTCATGTCGCTTTATTCTAAATATACACGAAGCGCAAAAACCTCTAACCAGTGTAAATAAATACCCGGAAATCACGAATCAAAGTGGCTATAAGCCACTCAACTTGGAATCTTAAATCGTCGGTAAACAGTCGCAATATTTGATGCCACTGAACTGAGTTTTAATCCTTTGGTGTTATATAATTTATTTATCGAGCTAGAGCGGCTAAATGAAGATAAAGCTCACTGGCGTTAAGAAATAGTGCAAAACGCAACGGTACGAGAGTACACGAGGAGATGTGACACCCTTGAAAACATTCATGAAGTGATCGATGATCCTTGTCCGCCGAGACCTTCCATGAGGAAAGTACCTTCCTATATCGGATCACAACAGCTAACAGCAGGCGCGATACTTAGTTGGGTGACCAAATAATAATATTCCTCGTTACAATGATTTTTTCCCGTCTTTCTTATTTCCTACCTTTTCCAGCTGGTCACGTAATGACTACAGAACTCCCAGCCCTGCGTAATTTGTTTTCTTCCAATCTTCTACTATTTGGTTAACATCATTTCGCTATGTCCTTATTTATTTACGTACAGTATAAGTTTTAGCGAACCACATCGTTCGAATTCTCTTCAATTCTCTTGCCCTTTTCTCGTCTAAAAATTTTAATATGCAAAGCTGAAATCATTCATACAACTGATCAATTTTGTGATTCAATGTTAAGCAGACACCTTCAGGAAATGCGCTATATTAAAGTGTTATATAATTAGCTTTTATACACAGAGACTTTCGTGCGAGAATTTATTCAATGTTGATTATTTCTGTAGTAAGATAGTCAGAAATGCAAAGAACAAATGGGAAACATCGCTATAAAGATGCCTATAAAAATTTCACTTGACTTTGCTGCGACTACGAGATCCTTGCACTTTTTTTACACTATTTTTAATTATTCAAAATCAGCTACCTGCGTGCTGCGTGGGCACGTAAATTTTTTTATTTAATCATTTACTGCTGGCGAGCGTTAGCGAGACAGCACACTATTCTTTTTAATAGGGGAATTTATTTGCTTTTTGTAATCATTCATCAAGGTCACGAACGGAAAGAGATCAATTTGTGTTTGGCTGCTTTTATAGATCCACCGCTTGAGAATTAAGATCACTTTCCACTTGAGAATTTTACCACGATCTTAAAAAAATCTATCACAAAACAAGCAGACTCACAGATGGGGTAAACAATCGTTTATTGCGCTAAAACCTTACCACCTGTGGGGTGCTTTCGCTTACAAGGAGTGTCAAGTATGAACTACTTATGCTCAATACAAAGTGCTCAGTTAAAAATGCTTATCTGTTACAAGCTAACTGTTACGGAAATTTCATGCATACATACTAATGATGGTAAACAGGACTCCTACGGTTCGTGGCATTTGCTCATTTGCCGTTTATTTGTCGGTCTTTTAATAATCCTTTTCGTAACACTGTAAGCATTTCCATAATCCTGTGCCAAAACTAGAAAAAGACTTTACTGAGATTCAATGTCGCTGCGTTAACATGTAAATTCTCTGGACCATAGAATCGGGTATTGTATAGATGGATGTTAGATGATCGCATGGGCGAGTTATAAAGTAAAGAATTGGCGGAAACGTAATGCATTAGAAACCTTTTTTAAATACATCGGTCAGCGGGTTCAGAAAAGTCTGAAGCAAAGGAGCTAAAAGAGGGAGCGAAGGCCGGAAGGATCGACTGAATCTCTAATCCGTACCTACAACTTGATAAACGGATTAAATTTAATAACTAGTATACCTAAACGGTAATAATGCTGCCGAAGGGGAGAGCAACTTTAAGTATCTCTAAACAGATATACAACTCTTTTCTGTGCAAAAAACAAATTCCTCCGACAGCCCAACAAAAAATATCAGACAAATACTCAGACACGATTATTAATTGGAAAAAGGTTTATTCTCTTCCTTTCCGTACCACACTTGATTCTAAATTGAGAGAATTTCAATACAAAATTCTAAACAACATTGTTTTTACAAATGACAAATTATTTCGCTTCTGCCTTTCGCATTCTCCGAACTGCACTTTTTGCAATAAAGAACCAGAATCCTTAGAACATTAATATTTTACTCTCTCGCTGCAAAGCATCTTCTGAGTTTTGGAAAGAAGTCTTGTCCTGGCTTAAAGAAAATAACATTGTTATAGAATCCTTCAATGAGATAGGCTTGTTTTTATGGATTTTTGAAGAATCAGAAGAGTTTCTTCTAATCAATCATGTTATGCTTTTAGGTAAATATTATATTTATGTAAGGTAATACCTTGGAAGTTTACCTTCGTTGAGAGACTTTATTGCCAGGGTATGGTGTGTTTATAATATCGAACTCCATGTTGCGAGGGAGAGGAATAAACTCGCTACTCACTTTAAAAAATGGGAAAAGTTAATAGCTGCATTAAACACCAAGTAGAAAATTAACCTTGTCATATCCTACATTTAGGTCTATCTTTTTTCTTCTTCGTGTGCGTAGTACACTGGTATATCTGTGTGGTTATCTTAAGTACTCTGTTAAAAGACCTATTAATTGTTAATCGTAGATTGAAAGCAGTGTATTGTAAATAAGTCCTTCTAAGTAGTCTTTTCTGTAAGTACTGTTTCCTTATTTTAAGTAACTCATTCCGAGTAGTGTTTTTTTTGTAAATTGT
>JAHPZR010009104.1:22500-35875 GCA_019787425.1 Platygyra sinensis | reverse complement strand
GACTGGTTTATTAAAAATCACCTCGCAGTAAAATACTGAATTGCGTAATTGTTCACAAGCTACTAATATACAAACATAAATATAAGACTTAAAGTTCTATTAAAAGTACTCGTTCATCTCAAATTGAATTGGTCACAGCCGCACACTTCACGAAAAACGAATTAGCAAATCGCTTTGTCTTGGCTGCTGGTACATTGTACGTTCTTTGGCGCCTTAAATTATAATGAGGACTATAGGCTTCAGGAATTAGGTGATGTAGTTTACTGTTCTGATTCTCACTGATTGATCTAAATAACGACTTTGTAATGACTTCGTGGTGTTCCCTAATAGAAGTCAAACAGGCGCGCTCTAACGCTTCCCCATACGGCATATAATGACGGAAAAGCCTTTTTTATTTGACGTGATCTATTATCTACACAAAATGAAGCAATTTCGTTGGTTACTGTGCGTAGCAAAGAATTGTGACTGGTCGAGGAAAATCAAGGCACTGTCAAACCTGATTCGAGCGTCACTCCTCGTGGAATAAAAACTTACAGCGAAAGCAGAATCGAACTGCGAAATTTAAAAATCTTGAAGAAAATGCTGGAAAAATTAAGGCAGTTTTTGTCATCAGAGCAGCCCTGTGAGCCGAAAAGCTTGGACGCCTTGAAAATTGTAGGAGTTGATAATATACCCTCGGAAAACTTGTGATTGCGGTCAACCTAGTAGCCTGCCGAACAGCCGTGATTTTTTGCGTATTTTATGCGAACAGAGGCCATTTGATTCGAGTTTTGAATGAAAGGAGCGTAAATGACGGTGGAGATTTTTGTCTTCTGTGGTTGGTGATTCTCAAATCAGTTTGATATAGTGTCGGAGACACATTTTAGCTGCGATACTGTCGGCCGTGAGCTGTTGGTTAGCTATACTTAACTCGCTGCTGTGCCCTGAAAGGCAGGAAACATTCGCATCGGAAAGCAAGAGTTATGTGTTTATTTTAACCGATTTTAAGAAGTGATGTTTTGATGTTTCATTCCTGACATCGAATCAGTGTGTCAACAGTTGTTTTGACACTGGGAAAAGTTGAAATTTTTAAATAAATTAATCTCAGAAACATTTGTTTATTGGGTTTGTTAAATTCGAGATAAAGTAATGGTTCTCGCTCTTACCAAGATCAAGTTTGTGCCGTGGTTTAGTCTCGCTCGACTGCCGACCGAGGACTGCTCGAAAATTTTTCTGGATCATTTTCTAAAAGAAACGGCTTCAATCTGTCTTCTTATGGCTTCTCGAACCTGTTCAAAGCCTCGGCAAGACTTTTTTTGTACCTTATCTTTTGCCCAGGCACGTAAAATATTATCCTAATTCTCAAAACGTTCCGCCATTTTACAAGCAGCAGAGGGAAAAACTTTGTAATGATGGGACGTCAATCGTGCATCTGTCCCTCTAATAAGATCATAGGGCAAAGAACCAATCAAAATGCCAGAATACCTTGATTATATAACACTGACGATACACATTGCATGCAATCACTGTTTTTTTTACCTGAATGAGCTGAAACAATTTCAATTCTGCTAGTGTTTGCGCGATTAACACTATTGTGTACTAGCTTGTCTGTTGTGTTTCATTGTCAATTCCTCGAGAAGATATCAGACTGCCTTCTTACAATAAAGGATATATTTTGACATTCATGTGGCATTGAGGAGCCTTTGCAAACATCTATTTGGCTGGCCGCTCAAAAATCACCTGTTTTTATTTCCACGGCGGCCAACTCGTGCCATTTCTATACCCTTGTGTGTTAGGCTTGGCCAATAATAAATTGTTTTACAAAAAGGGAGTACCTTGTGTGATGTGGGGAAGAGGGTCGGGCGGGGGAAAGCACTACTCACTGTTGTCCCCGGGGACCGGTAACTTCACTCGCTTGCAAACATGTGCATAAAAAGTGAATGCCCCGCTCAAGGTCCGAATAGGGGAGGGGGGCGGGGGGGTCTCAGCATGACTGGTGGCAATAAGCAAGCTCAGACAGAGGGTCACTGTGTCGGAAACGAGGAGTGCGGAGTGGCTTGCCCCTTACAAATTAAAACAAAAAACAAATGATAAACAGTTAAACGTTCATATGAAAGCATTATAAAAAAACAGGTTTAAATAATTCATTTTAAACTTGCTTCCACGACCACGGTGCGTGGATCAGCGCGGATATATGACGTCAGGATGGCGCCAATTTGGTTACTAAAAATACAGAAAAAATGTTCCACTATCCCGCATAGGTGCGGGCGGATCCTAAGGACTTACGGTTTCCGTCCTCCGATTATGGCTTCCCTGATGTTGGATCTGCTGTCTCAAATTTGAAAAGCCCTAATTTTGAGCAGCACAGCCGAGGAAAACAAGATTAACCACAATCAAGAAACTGCCGTTTTTCACGACTAATGTAATACCATATCTATTCTATTGTTGTCCCTAGCGTACCCACCAACGCGTTCATGCTCAAATACGTCACCCGAACGAAAATTGACCCAAGAAGGCCTGCGGAGAGAGCCGTGCAGAAACTAGCCAATAGTTCAGCACATGGCAAATGAAGAACACATTTTTGCAAAAAACACTATGAATAAATAAACTCTACTTGCTGTTTGGTGTTGTTGCTGTTTCTTCTGTTCATGGCCGCCGAGGGGGATCAGAGCGGGCTGATAGGGCTATAGCCCTACCACTTTTATTGCTGGGATTTATTTTCTAGGGCCTTAGATAGCGCCGGCGCAGATGCAAAATGAATGGCGAAACACTAACTTTAACCTTTTTGCACCAGCCACTATAGTAAATGAACTGCCAGATAAACTTCGTTCACCATAGCATTATTTCAAATAATATCAAAATGTGTATTAATTAAAGCTATGTTTTTAAGCCATGAAAATTTTGGTCATTTTTCTGTGAATGATTAATGGACGATGGACTGATTGATAGATTGAGAAATCGGATACGGTGACTGATGCCAAATTATAAATAAATACTTACTTCTTAAATGTGTCTCCTCATGCTGAGTTAAAGAAAACCGGCGAGCAAACCTTTTCCCGCATTCTTTGCAGGAATAAGGCTGCTCGCCGGTATGGGTCGGCATATGTCGCTCCCTTTCGGCGGGGTGCACAAATACTCTTTTGCAATGAGCACACTTGTGGTTCACCATCTGAAAAAAATGACAACCTTAATTTATATTTATTGTTCACGACAATTTCTTCAGTTGCTTCTGAATGTTTTTGGTAGTGCTTCATTGTTTAATATTGCACTCTTAATAGCCGAGCTCCCAATTAAACGACTGTCAACCGAAGCTTCCCAACTATAGGAACAGAACCACATGCATGCATGCATGTCTGTTTCCATGGGCAACAGAGCTAGCAACACGGATCGCGGGCGTTTGCACCCTACGACGAAAAACGACAACGTCGTGCAACATGGTGTTGATGTGGACATTATGGTCAATAGGAAACTTTTGATACATTAAAATCCAGCTTAATAGTGAGGCCTAAAGGACACAAACAAAAGAAATGAATAAACATGGTCATTCAGTAGTCCAGTTTCGATTTCACCATGATCGCTGTGTCCACAGGACAACTTGTAGGAATTTTTGCGACTTTTATTTGAAATTGGTGTAATATCATTGAATGACCGTGGTTGTGATTCTGGTTTTTAAATGACTTAGGATTTAAGGAATATCTTTAGACGTTGATTTAAAGTTGACTTTCATTTTATAAAAGTTTAGCTTTAACTTCTAAACTTGACCCTAGAGATCACCGTTTTATAGCTTTGCATGCTCCTTAACCTGGGCGAAGCGAAGTTATTAGAGTGATATACATTATTTGTGTAATCCTATCTTGTGATCGGACCTCTTCCTTATCATGCGAGAATTCAAAATTATGTGATTGTGAAAACCGCTTACTCGAGGAGAGAAACGTAATAAAAGTGAAAGCGCTTTTACAAATTAAGAATTCGAAGAAAGTTTATGACGCTAAGCGAAAATTCAGGAGAAGGATACTCTTGAAGGCGAATCTGGTAGGAGGAGTACCTTCTAGGGACGTGTGAACAATCAGGAGAAGCAAGGAAAGGGAAGAAGTTGAAAGTAAAGGATTATTGGAAATAAATCTTGTTGTTGAATTGTTGGTTTTGTCTCATCACGGTCAGTACCTCGCTCGCTGAGCTAGCCTCTCAAGGAGCGCGCACGTTTCCGCGGACTTACCTTTACAGCTGAATAAAAAGCACTGACAACGCAGTTATGAGTTACAGGGAATTTACTTAAAGTCTAAAGGAGAGGCTAAAACCCTGTGCAAATGCGTTCGGTGTCAGTTGCCCTTTATTCAGCGGTCATGGCGATATTTCCCTTCCCTTATTTTACGAGGAGGGCATGGTAACCAATTCTGTAATTTGACTGGCCCGCCGGCGCGGGTCCACGCTCACAGTAGCGGCGGGAGTGGTTCTGGAACTCTGTTTCTAAACTTTCGGACAGTTTTTGGGTGAAATTGAGAGTGCCACACAACGGCGCAGCGAAAACGTCCGCAAAACAAAAAGGTTTTAAGGAGTCGTACAATGGTTCTGCACGTGTTATGAAATCTTGTACATTTCCCAGCCGAACCTATGCCAAACACAAAAACAACTACACCACGGGGGTCATTACTGTTTATAAAACGCTTTCTTCACGAACTTAGCTGTAGCTAGTATTTATGGTACATATAACTAGGAAGGTTCTAAAGCGTTCCTTTTATCGAATGCGCAATCAGGGGGGGGGGGGGGGCCGTCATCCCTTGCGCGAGATGTCCAACTACGGGCTGTGATCGCCCGCCAAAAAAAAACTAGCTCAGCGCAGAGAAGAAACTGGGGAAATTGCATAAATTCTGAAAAAGAGAACAACCTCGTGAGGTATACCAAAATTTTCGAAACATTTTCCTGGAAATTTTCGTTCCATTTGACTTTTAGCCCGGAATTTCCTGAATTTTTGGTTGAATGGTTCGTTTTTCGAAAATTTAACAATTTCCAGATTTTCTGGAACTTTTCCCCGGAAATTTCCGTACCATTTGTCCCCGTTTTGAAAATTTCGAAATCTTGGGTAGAATGGTAAGCGACCGTCGTTTTTTCCTTTGTGTCGCTGCTTTCTACTCGTAACTGTATGCCTCATGATTTTGCTGACGAATAATCGCATTTGCGATATATGCATGACTGATTTTGCCCCCAAAATGCTTCCACTTTGTCATCAGGTGTGAAGCAAAGTTTTGTAAAGTGCGACTTAAGATTTTCAAGTTCACTTGTGTCAAATGCTTACTTGAAACTAACTTAGGTTCCAGTGCGAAGCCAAGTATCGTCCCGCACAAATAATGGCATTGATGAATAACTTGGGGAGAAAATTCAATGAGCACAATAGGATTTGCGTGTGTGTTATAAATCCATGTTTATTTCTTTTCACTCTTCTGCTAAACACAAGTCGACTATGTTTTGTATTTCGACCCGGAATTGAAAATTTTACACCTACAGCTGTATTGCCGGAGTTAGTAATTGCGTCTTGAATAAATTTAAATAACGTGCAGTCTCATCCATTGGACAGAAATTCATCACATATTCCAGCAGACGCTTTTTTAACTAACCATTGTAATTTGTCCGCAAATAACAAAGTTTCATTTTGCAACACTAGATTCACAGCTTGTTCGGAATATTTTTACTCGCTCTGTAGCACTATAGCTCTTGAACAAATTAAGTGGTGGAGTAAAACCAAATCTGAGTGGAATTTCGTACAGCTCACTTTGTTTTTTTTTCTGTTTAAGAGTCAGATAAAGAACAAACACAGAACAAGTACATGTACACACGTGTTGCGATACTTGTCTTCTAGGTGTCCGCCCGACTCAAAGATGGACTCTCCATTAACGAAAACATGTTATACATTTGACGGCAAAATACCAATGCATGTTTGTCAGGACGCCACTTCAGTACTTTGTAGAGGCCAAAAGGCAACTACTACTGAGGTAAAATTGTTCCTTGTGAGCTGGAAATAGTTTGCAAAGTGTTCCTTGGCTAATCTTGTTCGTCACACTGCGTCTAGTTGTCTACAGGAAAGCGTGCGCTTTCTGTTTGTCTTTGTTTCTCACAGAGGTTGACTATACTGTGTACTAGAATAGTATTCTAAAACATGAACTAAAGGCATGAGCATAAGCACAAACGAATCCAGCACTGTTTCAACGAGCCTGTTCCATAAGATTAAGGTGGCTCGATACAGTTTTTTCTGAGCCATTCCAAAGAGTTCTGTGTCTGAAATCTCAGCCGTAAATTTTATGGTCAGATGGTGGTTGTTAGTTTGCTTCTTGTCTATATTCCATTGGGAATTATTAAAAACTGGATCATTGGATAATGCAATTCGAGAGTTTTCATTGGCTAAGCCATTCATGGTACTATTTAGACAATTATCCTGCTCAATCGCGCGGAATATCGTCTGTACTTAGCCGAGCGAGGCCGTAGGCCGAGTCGGCTAAAATCAGACGATATTCCGCGAGATTGAGCAGCATAATTGTTTTATTAGTCGGGCGAGGCCCCGACTTTACATTTACCCCGCGATTTCTCCACAAAAAACTCAGTCACGTGCAATGGGGGATACCGCCGGCCCCGTTATATAAAGGCTCAACCGTTCGAAGTCCGGTGGACGGATACGTCCGAGCTATCTGAACAAATGTTGTACTCTTTCCTACGCTCAAACCAGGAAAAGAGACCCAAACCGATAGCGACTCCACATTACCGTTTCGCGGTAGATCCAGTCCAAAAATGATGGCGTGTGTACTGAGCATATATTTTCGAAACGGGTCCGTTCCATGCCGCGAACTCAAATAGGCAGAAGAATCAAATGATTTAGCGGAACCTTTTCCTTAACAATGGAATCTTCTGCTCAAGAGGAAAAAAAAAAAAAAAAAGTGGAAGGGGGCAAAAAAAAAGAAGGAAGAAAGGGGAAACACGAACAGATGGCTACTGTAGATTTTTTGACCAGTTCGAATCCTTGGCAGTATTTTAGACAAGGTTAACCCTCTTTGCAAGCTCGGTAGGAGAAAGGAAGGAGAACTCCGATGTTCCAGAAGGCAAGTTAAAAAGGTTACGTGCCAAAGACGATCCAGAGTGAAACGGGCGCAAAAATAGCAGCCGATTTTGGGTTGCATGATTTGAAATTGACGCGTTGTGATAATGGATGGCCGGCTGAGACAGGGTCCTGCGTAACATAAAACACGCATCATACGACGGCAAACGGGAACCTGCTTTATGAGTAAACAATACAATGAACAAAAATTACTCTCTGTCAAAAGCTTTTGGAAGTGAAGATCACCGCCCAACGGGAAAACGAAAAATAACATACAAGGCCTCATGGGACTTTTGGTATTAGTTGCAAGACTGCGTTAACCTCAAAGTTTACGGTTACTCCAAAGGCATAAAATAGAATGTCGGTTGAAAAAAGATGACCTTGAAGAGCCGTTAATAGAGCCTGACCGAAGGGGCAAACCAGTCCTCGAAGACCTTTGCCTGAAACAAAAAAACCATTTCCTCGACTCATACTTTCACATGAGGCGTCCGAGTCTCATTATAGAAATCGCGGAGTGGCAGCAAAAAAGTACTTTGACGCAACATGAATCAATGCGAAAAAAGTGGTCGGAATATATTCGTGAACACCCGAATGTCCTAAGTCAGACGACAGGTTAAAAAGAAAAAACAAAGGACTTTGTAAGTTTTTCAACGTTTAGAAATATCTTTAACACCGAGTTGAAAGCATGTTCTTAGCTTCAGAAAAATCTTGGGTTGATACCTGTCAAGCTTGTGACAAAACTAATACCCGACTTAAGTATCTAAAGATCTTTACGAAATCCCAGCGACAATCAAAATCAAGAGATCCGTGAGCTTACTGATTTAAAGAACCCTCATCTCAGAGAAAGCGAAGCAAGGTTTGCTTCTTTGAAAATATGACGTAACAGTATTGGCCTCAA
Source organism: Platygyra sinensis (assembly GCA_019787425.1). Taxonomy (NCBI): domain Eukaryota; kingdom Metazoa; phylum Cnidaria; class Anthozoa; order Scleractinia; family Merulinidae; genus Platygyra; species Platygyra sinensis. The sequence goes on along the minus strand of JAHPZR010009104.1, from coordinate 27,917 downwards.
ACTGTGCAGTGAACCGGCGCTAAGATTTATTTTTGCTTAGCTTAAATAGCAAAAGTAAAAAAAAAAGATAAAAATAAACCTGAAATAGATCTTTGAAAGCCATATTGGTTTTTAATTGTGATTCTTACAGTTTCATTTCTGTGACTATTTATTTTTCTCACCATTGTTAAATGATCTGATCTTTAGATTATATCCATTTTGTCAAGTTAATCAGTTTTTATCGTAGAAAAGGTTATCTGCTGTGTAAATAAAGTCTTCACTCCACTTAATCCGATTGCAATGTATTGTTGGTTGTTTCATTCAATAAAACCACAAAAATAATACTGAATACTAATATAACACCTGTGACGTTATCCTTTGCGATTTAACAACGAATAGAAGAGACAGCTAACAAAATTATTCTGCGCATTTTAAAGAATTTACTTGTTTGCGAATAAAGAGTTTTATGCATTGCCCTGCCTATTTTATTCTTACCTAGAGCTTGGTGAACTTGGCAGTCTTAAATCAAAATTGTTAGGATCGTCTCAATGTAGGGGATTGGGTCAAGGCCTTAGTTTGTTTTGGTGTCGCGTACATGGCGTATGTGATGTCGTAAACAAACAGTTTGCCCACCTCCACCCCAACTTGCCTCCTTGTTTTTAGGAAATTCGAATTCCTAATTTTGGGACATTTTTGATATTATTGCGAGAAAGGAGTTCAAAGTTGCCTTGAACTTTTTATTTATATCATTTATTTGTTTTACATAAGTTCTTATCTTTTTGAGCGTTCACTGGTCTTTCGATGGCAATTGTGGATTTCCTGCCATTACTTTGCGAGGCAGACGGTACTTGATTGTAACTTTCAATTAAAGTGCAAATTAACAGCGGCTTTGTTTTCACAAAGCCAAAATTTTCCCATATTGATGTGTTTGTTGATTTTATGCCTAGCAAACAGAGCACGCCATTGATAGCCACATTGCTGCACTGGTTCATTAATTCTAGTAGCAGGTACAATGATAAAGGTTTACTTAAATGATTCCCAGGTGCAAATAAAAAAGGATGCCAGCCAGATCATAATTAGATCATATAGATCATCCCCCCTAACAGAAAGGAAGTTTCTATATTATAAAGATGTACTTTTGTAGTCCAGAAAGAGACAACAGCGGAAAATATCTAAGAAAACTTAATCTTCCCACTCGTTTGAATCTTTTTGCAATACAAAGATTATACATCATTTTCTAAGTAAACCTTATTCACAAATTCAATGGGAAGCTTCTAAAATCAACAAGATCGAACCACAGAAGGAGAAAAGAAATGACAAGTATCTTTCGTTGCAGCATATATATTTATTTTTGTTACAGTCAAGTAATATCAAGACATGGTGCCGAGACCGTGTCGTTAAAAAAGCAAGGCTCATAATTATCACTTCCTAAATAAAATCTAGTAACATAAACTCTTTGAGCAGGGACACCCAAACGCCGATTTTCTCCTAACTATCCAGAGTATTTTAAAAGCATTGTAAGCGTCTATACTATTTTGTGCATCTGTTCGCTCCATCCTACGGTATTTGCAGTCTTTGAAGATTACAAGGGCTTTCAGTGTTTTTTTCTAGAAATAGTAGATACACTAAAACGTTTTCAAGATAGGTTAGGCTATAATCATTCCAGTTAAGGAACCTCACATTTTAGAATCCAAATATTTACACTTCTTTTGTTTATGCTTAATTAGCCTAACCCTAAGAAGTGAAATTTGAAGTTCAAAATCAGAAAAGTTTCGAAAAATTAGTATATAAATGGCCTACCAGATATAAAGTAAAAAAGAAAGGTAATTATATTTAAACTCTCTGGGCAGATATTTTACCAGAAAAACCACGCGCTAGTGGGTGACCCACTGAAAAGTAAGGTTCCGGAAAACAGAATTAACCAAAGTTTACTTAAAAGCGTAATGTCTAAAATTTAAAATAGGTTACGACCTGTTGAAAACAAAGAGAAGATATAAAAAAAAATTCAGACCTCGTACAAACAAAAAGTAGTAGCCCAAATAACCCAGAAAACTCCTTCAAATTCCAGTTCTAGAAGAAAGGATGGCCCTTATCCTCTTTAAACCAACCCCCCCCTCCGCGAATTTTTAAACTAGTTTTACCCTCAAATGCACCCAGGGTCCGGGGTGTGTTTCAAAGCCCGATTAAGCTTACCCAGGGTTAGCCGAGGGAATTTTGATTTTCAGTTTTTTCGTAACTGTTCGGGGAGGTTTTCTTTTTAACACCTTGTGTGTTCCTGTCGTTTTGCGTTCGAATAATCTCAAACACTACAAAAATCAATAAGCAGGATGAAAAACATTTTTACTTAGGAAAAATTACTACATTGTGGTTTAAGCTTTTAATCCCGGGTTAGCCGTTAACCAGGCTTGCGAACAACTATAGTCCGGAGATGATAGCCTTGTGTCTCTGCCCCACGGTGAACTCAAGGCTAGGCACAAACCCCCCTCCATTTAAGGAAGGAGTGACCTTGTATTGACCGGGATAAGTCCCAAGTAGATAAAAATAATGCAGGGCTGGTAACAAAGCATGTTCATTTTACTCCACCCACTCCTCCCCCCCCCCCTCTGGAATTTAATTCTAGCTTCCCCCAATGTACATAAGAGATGATAGCCCTGTCGTCTTTGCAACAACATGACACCAGGCAAGACAACAAACCCCCCCCTCCATTTGAGGGAGCCACTAGCCTCTTAAATGACAGGGATAGAGTGCCCATAGCACAACAAATGCAGGGCTTGGTACGAAAGCATGTCATTTTAATCCCAGCCCAATTCCCCCCCCTTTGAACTTTAATCTAGCTTTACCCCAAATGCTACACTAGATGATAGCCCGGTGTCTTTGGTGGGTTGCAACAACATGACACTAAGGCTAGACCACAAACCCCTCCCTCCATTTGAGGGAGGACACTAAGCCTTGTATTGACAGGGACAAGTACTAGTGACAAAAAAGTCTTGGAAATCCAGTCTAGGCGGGCACAAAGCAGGGCCCTTCCTCCCTCCTGTTCCTTTTAACCCAGCCCACCCCCAACCCCCCCCCCCCCCCCAACTGGAATTTAATTAAGCTACCCAGATGGCACACCAGATTGTATGCTAGTTACGGGACAAACAACATGACTTCTTAGCTTGACGGAAAAGCCCCCCTCTACGGGCCCTACGGGGCCCAGTCTGTTAACCCGCTTGGCCATTTTTGTTGAAATTTCCAGTGATTTTTTGCCATTTCAGGAAGTTTATTTGAGAGGTGCATGGTTTAAGAGCTGATGACTGGTTAGTCATGGAGAAGGGAGATTGTTATTTTACCCGAAAAGTGCACGGCTTTAAGCAAATTATGCCCAAAAAAAGTGCCCGCAATGAGATGGACTAGTACTTGAAGACTGAAGGAAACCGGTTTTCAAAACTTCAGTGTACTGTGTAAGATATATTTTAGGCTTAGGATGTAGCTGTGCAGGGTCCACATCATGACTTAAGACTTTGCCCATTTGTAACCTATTCAACTAAAACCATGTCATAGTATGTATGTAGCATGCATGCAGTAATTATTGTAGCATCTATGTATGCATGGCATGCACAGTACATATCGTAATCTGTCACTGCTGGCCCTAACATAGAAAAACAACTTTTTACCAACAAACTAGTCGAAACTACAAGGATTCTACTTTACCATGTCTTAATGTGCTTGATGTTTTTGCAGCAACAGCAGCCAATGCAAATTCTTATTTTGATCTGAAAAAGTAGCAAAGACTTGTGTCCACATGACTAATTAAGGGGACAGGAGTCAACAAAGTGCCCATATCGTCAAAATTTTTATTTTCCCATCTGATCCTATATATATTCCATGCAATGAACTTTGGCGAACAAATTTTCGATTTGGATAAAAAGCAATTTTTCTATGAAGTTTTAAAAACCTGAAAATCCTATTTTATTGCGGTCTACCCGTGCCGCTGATCACATCATCGACGTGCTCGGATTTGTGACGTAGATTAAGGAACACGTGACTTCAGGCTTGACTTATCTCACTTGTTTTACCTCTGTAAATTTAGCTTTGCAGTCTATGCAAAATGCTCCTTTCCAGCATGTGGTATGAACTACTAAGTTTAATTTACAGAGGTTAAACAAGCGAGATAAGTCAGCCTGAAGTCACGTGTTCTTTAATCTACGTCACAAATCATTCCAAACCAGGGGAAGACTGGTGCGAATGGCGGACCAAAATGGCGGCAAATTTGAACGTTTTTAAAACTTCTGAAAAAGATTGCATTTTATCCAAATTGCATTTTTCTTTCGCTGAAGTTCATTGGGTGATATATGGAATCAGATAAGAAAATAAAAATTTTGATGATATGGGCACTGTAATGTTAACACTGATGCTTCAAAGCTAGAGGTCAAGCTTATTTCTTGTAACGCACTTTTATTTTAAAACATGGATACCTAAATTTACTTGATCATATAGTTTAAATTTGTGAGACTAGAAAAATTGTGAAATTGGTCTTTTGCCGAACAAAAACTCTTGACCTTTAAAACATAAACCAAACAGACACTATCATATACATTAACAGACATATTTAAACAAGTATTCACCAACAATGGGGGTGAATAATGGGTTTAGTAAATACCACACAAGCTGAATAACTAGCAGCAGCCAAAAGAGTGTAACTTTTATGATGTGACAAATTTATACCAACAAAAGCCATTCTGTTTATCTTTGGCTTGCTCGGAGGGGAAAGTGCTTGGCTAATTCACGTCTCTCTGAGCTAGCCAAATCAGCGACTTCACAAAAAAGTACCTTGTGTGGAATTTACTAATAAAAGTTATTTGTGTAGTATATAAAAATTAGTCCAGAAGATTTACTGGCCTATGAAAGTGACAACATGAGAGAGATACGATCAAGACAACATATGGAACGCCGATCACCCAACAGATAAAACGTAGTTGTTGGAAAACTGATCTGGACATGTGACCTGAGGAAAAGTGTTAAATTGAGGAACACGAGGATAAGCCCTAACATGGACCCTCAGAAGGAAAGACAATAGAGAGCGTAGGCTGAAGGACGACATGGCAAAGAACGGTAGGAGAGAGCAACAAGGCGAACTTGGGTTCAAAGGTTGGGCAGAAGCCCGGTAGTTGTGCGAAAGACCAGAGAAGCTTGGAAAGAGAGAACACAAGCGCCCTATTTCCGTCAGAAGGAAAAAGGGACATGATGAAAAAATTAATCCCAACTAACATTTTTGTTAGTTGGACCTATAATTCAAAAACACGTACACATACCCTTCCACTAATTGGGGGGACACTTATTAATGTAAGGACATAACTTGTTTTAGGAAATGAAGGTCTTGGCAAAAAATCAATGAGCAAACACAAGTTAGGTAGAATTCTACTAGTATACTACGTGTAAATGCTCGGAATCGGATT
>JAHPZR010009104.1:0-17500 GCA_019787425.1 Platygyra sinensis | reverse complement strand
TGGTTTTCTCTCGATAGTCGGTTTGTTAATGCAACAAAACCTGAAGCAATGCTTTCTGGAACCGCCCCAAGATTACCAGCTGTTAACTCTTTATTAATTAGGCGGGTTTTTCACTTCACTTATCTCGGTATAGTTTTTGATGACCGCATTTGCTGGAACGAGCAAATAAAGCACTTAATTTCGATGGCTGGTAAACTTGTAGGAATGCTCGGCAGCATTTGTAGAAGCTTACTAGAGAGAGCAAATGTAGTTTACTAAAATCTAATTAGGCCAATTTAAAATACTGTAAGTGTGTGGTGTTGTTGCAGGGAAGGTTACAAACAAGGTCTTGAAGCTCTCCAAAAGCAGGAGAGAAGAGAACCTCTGCCGCGCAGGGCAGCCAAAACTCGAGCATACGACACTGTTACATCTGGGGGTATTTCTGTGCAAAGGCTATAATATAGGTATGCGACACCGCATGCCAACGGACATGGCTTTGAGGCTGTCTTGGTTATACAAATTGTCAAGAGCACTATTATCGACCTTATAGTCAAACAAGAATTGCCAGCTACTGCTACTAATCTCATCATCACCACTCCTAGAACTTCATGTATTTACTTTTTACCTAAAATTCACAAACCTAACAACTCAGGCCGACCTATAGATCGCTTTCACTCACGTGACAAAAATCTTGACAACCGTTGCTACGCCGCCATATTGGTGTACAGAAATGTAAACAAACCCAAGTCAGTTCCTCGCAAAAGCAATGGTGTCGTGTATGGTTGTTGGATGTGGAAATAGAAGGGGCCGCGATAATGGTATATATTTCACTCACGTACTTTCTGTAGTTACAAATCAAGGAGAAGAAGCCGCAATAAGTAGAGCAGATCTCATGGATGAAATTTTGTACAACGATCGCGTATGTGGAAGACATTTTGTTTCTGGGCAAGCGGCCAAAGCCTGGGATAGATATAATGTTGACTGGGTGCCTACATTAAACCTTGGACACGACAAGAGAACAGATAAAACAACTCTCAAACAAGCTTCGTAGCGAATGCAGAGGGCAAGCGAAAAAGAGAGAAAACACAAGGAACAACAACAGCAAGAGCGATGAAGTTAAATAAAATAGACAGGCCAAACATGGTTCATGCCATTTGCAAATTTGCCGTTTATTTTTCAGTCTTTCGACGTTTTTTGTCGCTTCACTCTCATTTATGAGGGTATTTCGTATTGTTATAAGGAGAAAAACTAGCGCCATTAGATCGTGCTGCGGCAAATTTTTAGAGGTCATAGGTCTGTATGATTTCCGCTGTTACCTGCGTGTTGCTTCGTTGAGTTTGACACCTATAATTTTGTTACGAAAAATTGTTGTGTGACTTGGAACATTCGCGAATATGCTAATTTAGTCTTCAATCTTCTGGCATATTAATTAGTTTCGTGTCACAGTGTCTAAGCAATTTATTTTAGTCGTTTGCGTCTGCTGCTGTAAATAGTTTTACATTGTGATGTTGCTTTATTTAGTCGAGCCGGAAAGTTCTAGAATCTTATGCTGTAATGTATATAAGCGAATCGGTGTAGTTCTTATTGCTGCGGAGCGAGCGTAGCGAGCGTAGCAGCAGTTTATAATCTAAATATAAAAGAAAGGTAGGAAAATTTGAGATTTCGCTGTGGTTTTTAGCCTCGCTTTCAGCGGACCATAATGCTCTGCGCTGTAGAAGAGCCTCGCTTTCAACGGACCAGAATGCACTGCGAAAAGTTAATGTTTAGCGAAGCAGCGCCCAGGCCTCGCCGTCGCCACAAGCCTTGCTGGAGGTCGTGTCGCCTGGTACTCTCATCTCCACGTTCGTGTTGTAATCGAGACAAGGACAACAACTATAAAGAAGGTCTCCACTGTCATCCTCGTTTTTGAGTTTCAACGCCGGTTCAGGTGAGTGGCTAGTGCACGATGACAATTTCATTGCAGTGTTAAAGTAGATATATGTCGTTAATACTGGTTGATATCAAGTTTGCCATATTTAAGTTACACTGTTGATAATACCAAGTTCGCCGCAGATAAGTTTATACACTGTAAGCTTTTCGATAGTTCTGTCGTCTGCCGTTATTATGAATAACTCTGGCAGCTCGGATCTTTTGGTGGACGGGCGTGAAAGAAAATGCAATAATACTTATTTTCGTACAGGCGGTCACGTATTCTCACAAAAAATTGAACGCAGTTTAAGTGGTTTTTCGCTTTGTCGTTTACTCCTGTAGCTGCCATGTGCTTCTTGCCGAATTTCGCACCTCGGCTACATTCGATATTTTTTAAAACTTTTTTCGGTGGTTTTTTGTTTTACACTTGTGCAGAGTTGCCATGTGCTTTTTGTTTGCCAATAAAATTTTTTCATTCCTTTGTATAATCATACAAATTCAGTTAATTTTGTTAATGAAGTCTTTGACCTTATTAACCTTATTGTGTCAATATTTCTTTCAGAAACTGACGTTATAGTGGTAATCTTGCTGTGCTGGATACGTTTCAGTTTTTTTGAACTACAACTGTACAGCTTGTTGTCTCTAAAATTTTAGTACACTTGGTTTCTAACTGAAATGCAAATTTTCAGCATGTCAACATTCATTAATATAACGGGAAATGTATTCAATAATAAATAATCGTGATCACTGAGCAAGATTTTGATTTATAGCAATTTCAGGGACTTGACCAAAAACAAAATAAGTGAATGACAACCATTTCTGCACAAGCTCTATACAATCCCTCTGTCTGATAATAGTTAATTTGCTACATCACGCAACTCGAATTGCTTATGCAATAGCGTGACGCTTATAGGAACAGAGTGCACAAAGCGATAGATCATGTACTGATTTAATTATATTTTGTAAGCTAATTTTAGGGATATGAAATACAAAAGCGTTTAGCGACTCAAGAATATTGTTGTAATTAAACTCCATGACACGTATAAGCCACTGATGTAAGACTTAGAATTCAGACCAGAATAGACATTGAGAGTGAAACATTGTATAGAGATTAGAAGAGAAATAAACGCATCAAACGAAAGATACAGTCCTTTGATGGTGAACCAGCACCCGGAGATATTCCCAAAAACCCTTTTCCATGTTTGCAAACTTCATCCAAATTTCCGCAGCACTTTCATAGCTCTGGCTACACTAGTATGGCTTTATCCCAGGAGTGTTTAAGGTTTTTCCCACGAGTGTTTAAAGAAAACTATCTTGCGAGTCAGTAGCATTTACTGAAGTGTGACAGAGGTCGCGTGTGAAGTCTCAATGGAGATCATGTTTGGGGAAGTGTAACAGCGAGGTTACATGGATATCTGGCAAGAGGCTGTGTTTACACAAGAGTGGCAAAGGTCATGTGTAAAGTTTAGCGGAGGAGTGTTTATTCAAGTGTAACTGACAAACCTAGCGTGTGCTTGTTGTAAGTCTTGAGTGGAGTTACTGTGTTCTTCTGGAATAAATAACCTTGTTGTTGTTTCCGACATCCCTGCGTTCTGTTTAGACTACAAACTACCTGCCACTTAAAACATCGAACTTGCAACAAATTTGCAATGTGTTAGTGTATTGTTTTCGCTCATTTCTATTGCAAGATATGTTAAGGTTACTTCAAACCTTTGTGGGGCTACATTAGCCGATTTTTTTTTGTTAAGAAATGAAAGTTCGTCAGTTAAGATATCATTTCCCGAAAAAATGTAAGTAAAATATTAAAACGCACGCGAGTTATTGAGAAAAAGAGATTTTTTGAAATAAAAGTTAATAAACTGCAAAGGTGTCATAATTCTTTTAGTCGTTGTCTCCCCAGCTACCTTTCACAGCAAATGACTCCTATTTCAACGCATTAGCTTTTTTTGTTTACGCTCAACTGTGGTCACGCTTTCAAAACCACATCCTTTTGTCAGCTTGAAAACACTCTAGAACAGAGAAAAGTCCTTGGATAAAAAGCAAAACAAGGCCAAGACCAAAAAAGACCACGGCAAAAACGTATGCGCCTGGAACCTGACTGCGACACTATCGCTTTCCCGCGAAGCTCAAGTTTGCATACTGTGAACGCTTGGGGTTCTGTTATTTCATTGGCTTGCAGTTTTTCAAGTTGACACATTCCTCTGTGAAGGCGTGATATGCGTGTAAATCTTTAGAAGGCAAAAACTCGCACTCGTTTTTCAAGGGAATCCCTTCTCCTTAAACGAATTAACAGGGTATGTAGATTTGATTGTTTTCCGTGAAATTTGGTCAGAACATTCCCTGATAGATATAGAACAAAAACATGTCAGCAATTTTCCTTATTTTAAATACTTTTCTTGTGGCGGCCTTAAACGCAACAGGTTACGCGAATTTTTCAGTAGTCAAACTTGACAGATCTATAAAAAGACAACCAATGGAAATAAAAGAAAACGCTGCACTGTGATTAACACTGCACAGTTATTTTGCATGAACAATTGCATTTGACACCCGATTAATTTGCTGGAATGTCAGTTGGTCATTTTGGAGTTGACGGCCTCTGCTGCCTTCGGAAAGCAAAACACAAAACAAAACATGATTTTATTGAATTCTGCATTTTAAAAGCTTTTTTGTGATATATAGTTTGTGGGGGTTTCCTTGAAAACAGCGCGCGTACGAATTTTTTTCTGAAGGACACCTGCAAAGGTTTGTAGTAACCCTAAGTCTCCTAGTATTTGCATTTGAGCGACAAAATATGACATTTACTGTGAATGAGTTACTAACTTGCTTTCTAAATTATGATGCCGGGCTCGGCTATGATTAGAACTGTTTGCAAGTACAGTAGATAGATTTTTGTCAAGCGCGGGTCATACTTGCCTTCATAAGTTTTTCTTCGGAAAGTACGAAATGTTGGATATCTTTTCATCCAAGTTAGCTTTCATTTTCTTAGCCGAAGTAAGTTTATATCTTGGACCCTTGCATAATCCACGTGGTCCACATACGTGGAGAGGCCATGAGCATTAATTTACTTGCATACACGATAATTTGCCATTTACTTTTGTCCATGCTTCTGACGCCCACGCTTCTAAAAGCACACTTGCTATGTGTGAATACGCTTCTGCCAATCCAGCCTTACAACCAAGGCAATGAACAGACAAAATTGTCCCCTCTCTTTCCGTGATAATCCAAATAGGAATCAAAGAGTCATTCATACGCTGTGAATGTTGCACCTTCGCTAACGCAACAAACTTGTTTGCAATGATGTGGCCTTGAACGCTAGCAATGAATCCAGACACCATCTGATTATAAGCTTCAAGGCTTTGGAAATCCTTAAACTGCTGCTGTGTATAGAAACTATTCTCTAAGACAGGGTAGAATAAAGGATCTGTTGATTCAACAGGAGGCAAGCAGTCCGCTTCAAAATGCTTCCCCTCGATAAGCATGTGATCGATTCCAATTGCAGAAATTCTCTCCAAATAATGCTGCTTAACAAGAGGTTCTAGCTTCTTAGCATAGTCAGAAATCGGAAGACAATTTAAATCTGGCTACATTGACGACTGTGTCGGCGACACTTCCTCCACCAGAGAGGAGCTCAATCAATTTATAACTGCTGTTAATTCGTTTCATCTGGCTATACCTGGGAAATTTCCGATACTTCTTTAGCATCTCTAGATATTAAAGTTTCTGTCAAAGGCAACGGTTTATGCACCAGTGTGCACTACAAACCCACAGATTCTCGTAGTTCTTTGTTGTAATCATCTCCACATCCATCACATGTCAAGAATTCCACTCCTTATTCTCAGTTTCTTAGACTTCCTCGCCTTTGTAGTGAGGACTCTGATTTCAGAGGAAATGTGCAAATTTTTCAACAAACATGGCTATCCTGCCTCTGTTGTTCAAGCAGGCCATCACCGCGCCTAACAATTTGATCGGTAGTCAGCACTACAAACATCTCAGAAGGAGACTATTAAGGTAATTCCCCTGAAATAAAACTGACAATAGATTTTCGTTCAAACTTTGGCAACTGAATATCTATCATATGAGAACTTCAATTTTGAAATAAAAAAGGGGGGTGCCCATACTCATTAATGAGCACTGGGGCATTGAAAATGACCCATTTTGGCATTATTTAATGCTTATTACAAGAACGCATTCCCAGTAATAATTGTAAATTTTTGTGACCGAGACTCGTGAGAACACGCATTAAACTGGAGTCAAGCATTGTATTGGACACAAATAAACTTTTTACGTTTGATTTAGACAGAAAGCTGAATTCCTGATTAAATTTCAACCAAATTTCTTGACATGGTTACCATACGGCACAATAGAAAAGACCCCAGTTTACTTGCTATTTTCGTTATTTATTCAATTTTCAGCAATAGAAATCAGATCAGTCTTTCCTCAAGAAAAGTTTATGATGAGTTGATTACAATGACTGAAAAAAAATTTGGGGTGCCCGTGCTCGTTGGTGAGCTATAGCCATTTTCCAACTAACAGCGCTCAATATCTAGGCAAATCTGCCATGTTTTCAATATGCGCGTGCACGCGGGCGCGCTAAATGACGCCATAAATTATGCGCAGAAGGGATGCGCAATGCAATTGTGAGGAATAACCTTAATAGAATTCCATTCACTCTCACATTTCACCCTCACAGCCAGGCAGTAAAATCCATCATTCTAAAAAAACTTTAAATTACTTCAAAATGATCCTGATACTGGTAGAATCTTTTTGCAACCGCCATTAATTTCATTCCAACGCGACAAAAACATAGGTAACTTTTTAGTCAGAAGTGCTTTCCAAACGAGTTAACAACCCGGTACTTTTAAATGTGCACACCCACGATGCAAAACAATCATGTCCTTTCATTTCCAACATTGAGAAATTGTCGGGGCCCAAACGATCTATTAAGATCACTGATCATTTTACCTGTACCTCAGCCAATGTCATCTAATGTATAACTTTCACTCTCTGCAAAAAGTTATATATCGGCGAAACAGGTAGATGACTAGGTGACTGATTCCGAGACCATCTTCGCAACGTTGAGAAAGACGACAAAAACATATCTAAACTGGTCGCTAGACACTTTAATCTGCCGAATCATTTGAAGCAACATATGGCAGTCTGCGGCCTCTCCCTACAACAAGGAAGCACAGAAAGCCGCAAAACTCTAGAAAATTTATTTTTCAAATCGCACTCTTAATCCTCCGGTACAACAAATGCTTTTCATTACACTAATTTATTCTGTTGTTTTCACATTACCAGGCCAACCAATAGCATAGCTCCATATTTCTCTATATAAACAACACAAACCACAATTCCTTGATTCATTCCGACGAAGGGCTAGTGCTCAAAACATGGCTTTCTAATCTCTTTACGGTAGCTAATTCACATTATCAACTCAGTTGATAAACCAAATTATCCTGTTTTGGTTATAGATGGGTATGTTTTTGTATTCAAGTCAGCAATTGGGTAAGTTGTTTTGAAGAAAGCCATACTACCTTATAAAATCATTTAAACATTGGACTGACCTAGGTAACTAATTATGAGGCAGTTCTGAAAACAGGGTATCAAAATTTGGTCACCATCATTACTCAGGGCACGGAAAAATAGTGTTTTTAGTAGTGAAAAGAACATACAAAACAGTAACTTGACTTAAACTACGTAAACCTCAACTTAAAACACAAGTCAACCTCTTCTTCATTTATAATCTTATCTTCTAATGTGTGACTAACTGGCTATAAAAGTAACTTTACTAATTCCAACAGATCCTCCCCAAGCAGTAGGCACCGCGCATGCTGCTGATGCTGCTGTAGTTCTTAGTCTTTCTTTCAGTTCTACCTTTCAAAATAACAATCTTGCGAGTCATATGGCTGTCAACGTTTAACATTAATTGGTCAAATTAAATGGCTCATCTTGATCCAAATGGACATTACCGGGGTCAAAAACTGACTACTCAAAGTACTTAAGTCTGAAAGGTTTTATATTTAACCATAGCACTGAATTAAGTATACAAATACCAAAAGTTTGGTTCAAGAGTGACTTTCTTATGTTACTGTAGTTTGACCACTATGCAATAACCAAGAAGGCACAACAAAATTATTTCATCAGGCTGAGCATGTCCAAATCCTTATCGATGTAGAAAACCAAAATAGATATACATCAATTCTAGTCAATATAATGGATGATTGCTTCCGACAGAACACAATTCTAATTGGTAATGGACAAGAATCGGGTTTTACTGTATATATCTGGGGACTGGGGACACCTTTCAGTGCCCCCTCAAATTCTTCGGGGGTGAAGGACGTAATTTCCATTTTCATCCATGCGTTTTCTCCGGAGTGTTCATTCCCGTCCCAGAGGTCGCGATTCTTGGTGCTGACCAAAAGGAGCAACTTGCAGGTCTGTAAACAACGACTTCCCGTACACTCTCATAAGCTCAGAGTGAAGTCTGACAAAACTGATTGGCTAATAGTATGAAAACGAATTCTCTGCGCATGCACAAACGTCGCGATTCTTGGTGCTAACCGTGCAAAAGGAGTGTGGCCTCTGGGGCGGGAATGTCGAGTGTTGTGCAATTCAGCGGACTTCGAATGCTGAGACTGTGGACTGTGGATTACTGTGGACTGTAGCGGGAAAAATATTTTTATTCAAGGTTCGAAGTTAGTGTTAATGGGATTTAAAAACCTTGCAGACATATCTTCACGAAATGTGTTTGACTTTTCATGCCAACGTAAAGCTGTAGTTTGGCTGCGTGTTGTGGTGCCCTCTTCTCTTTGGCCAAAACCAAAGTGCTTTTGAATTGTGTACTTGTTTTAGCTAATCTAGATTTCTGTGCCAAAATAATTATGCAACATAAACTCCCAAAAAGTGCTTTATGGGTAAAGAGTTCAACTCCCCACAGATCCTTGGTTCACCAAAATGTCCTTCGTTTCATTATTTTGGAAGTGTAAATGTTAGGTAAGCTGTTTCCCCGAAGCCAAGGCGATTCAAGTCCTATTTGTGAACAGAATAATAATTGAAGGGGTGAGCGCAAAACCATGCTAAGTGACGATCTTCTAAGGTGGTTTTCTTTTTTCTGCAAAAGCACCTGAAATTTTGCGTTGCCGCTTGCAATTGAATAGAAAAACATTACCTGTATTTTTTTTTCGCTGGTTTGCTCTTCGTTTTTAAGACATTACGTATGCAAAAACTTGTATTTGTTGTCACGCCAGCATGTGACTGCAAAGACAGCAATTTCACTTGAAATCCCGCAAAATATTGATCTTTGCAGCGTGCAACCTGAAAAAATGCTGATTTCAGGTTAAAACTGTTAGTATGCTGATTCCACGTTAACGTGCGACCGCAAAGACGTTAATTTCCCTCAAGTTACAGGCAAACGTTAATTTTACGCAATGCGCAAGCTTTAGATAATGTTGATTTCAGGTCATTTACAGACAGTTGAAATTTTGACTTCACATTATCGCGCCGCCCAAGGACTTGATTTCACTTAGAGAACCATGAAAAGTTCATTTGAGCAACATGTAAGCTCGTTGAAGGCCATGTGCAAGAATGTCCGCTAGATTTTTCGCTGAAATCAAACAGGCCAAACAAGCTCAAACTTCGCATGCCAATTTTTTTATACCTGTAGAAAACTGCCTTGCACTTATTTCCCTTGTTTTCTATTACTATTCCAGAAATAAAGTATGCTAAAACACTTGGATGTCACAGTCCGCGTCTTTTGGAATGCTTTGTTACACAATACAATTAGTGTTGTTTCTCTTTTAAGCTTTTTTCAAATGCTGACTTTAAACTCCTAGGGTTTAGAGTTCCCAGTTTTATTCAGAGTCAGGGTTAGGGTTACTGCTCGAAACTTGGGTTAACATTGAAGGTTAGGGTTACCGAACAAGGTTAGGGTTAGTATGATTATTGTTAGGGTTAGGGGTAGCACTCAAGGTTAAAGTTATTGCTTAGGTTAGGGCTAGTGCTTATTTTAGGTTTAGGGCTAGCGTTCAAGGTTAAAGTTATTGCGTAGGGTTAGCGCAAGAGGAGGTTGGACACGTGCCGAACTGCATTATGGTAGAGGCAATTAACCAATCAGGAGGGCGTATTTTCTTGGGAGTCAATTTGGAAGAAATCGTCGCTCGAGGGATGAAGAGGATTTCTTTGCGTGTTTTCTCGGCATTAACGAGTTTGGTGATCTAATTGCTTAACGGAAAAGAAAGGTAAGGATCTAAAGTTTTAGTGTGTCGCTTTTTTTGGCCAATTTGTCGAACTTTCTTGCCACTATTGGGATTCAACTGTAGGCGAGCCAAAAATGGCGGATCGTGGTCACAATTTACGGTGTGCATAATCAACCATTTCTTACTCCGAAACAATGGAGTTTTCAATCAAGAAAAATGTATCATCGTATTCTAGAATAGTTGTAGTTTGTTTCTAAGACGTCGCACCCCATCGCACCCCTTACCGTTTTCTCGTTATATTCGTCTAAAGTTTGACATTTTTTGGCGGTAATTAAGACAGCACTGTCACCAAACACGAAGGGAAACCTAGTTGTTTTCATCTTATTTGCATCTGTTTAACTCGATTTATTTTTTGCCGTTGTAATGTTACATTAATGTTATTAGTTTTATGTCTGGTGCTTAATAGATTGCTGTATTTTTTCAGATTAATGTTATTTATCAAGGCTGTAAAACTCCTTGAATTATTTATATTCAAGGTCAATAGGCTCCTTTTAATTTATATTGCATCTTTTATCTGGGCATAGTTCAATATTTCTTTGTAATTGTTGTTCTCAGCAGTGATCAGAGTAGACACAAATATTGATTTCCTGGTGGATATTAATAACTGGTGTTATAACCAGGAGCTGTGTAATGAAAACAGAGAGTCATCTTCATATGCTGTCTCTACAATGTGGTGGCTTTGAGTATGCTTGATGAATTTGCCTTTATGAGGAGAAAAAAGGTTCACATATTAATTTTTTACTTTCATGTTTTGGAAATCTTTTCTGCAAAATGTTGTAATTTTAGCACATAGTTGTGTTATCATGTATTTCTTGACTGCCAGGTTTAGGCTGTAATATAATGTTGATAGTAAAGTTCAATAAAAAAAATACTTTTGTTTCTGTAATGTGCAGCTTTTTGTTTGTTGTCATCTGTTTTGCCTATGTGCAAATGTTATGTACCTAGTGTGGTGATTTGGGAGATAAATAACCCACTAGACACCATGTAAAGCAACTAACATAGTTTAATGGCCAACACTGAAATACACACTTCTTGGCCAAAGCACATGGTAAAAACCACATGATGCAAGAGAACCAGTCAACATACACAACACCTTTCTCATTTTGGTACAAGGCCTGGTTGTACAGAATTACTGAATGATTTTAAACAGTTATTGGATGAGGTTTTTGTGATATCTAGAATAATCAAGGTCGAGGTAAGGGTTATCAGCCAAAGCCGAATGCTGAGGCTGATAACCCTTACTCGACCAAGATTTTCTGGATATCACAAAAACCGAATCAAATAATAATTATTGTTTTATTATACACATACATGAAATGAAAAAGATGGAAGTCATGTTTTTGCTTCTTCAATGACGGAAGCAACACAAAGTGGCAAACTTGACATGATTACCCGTGACCTTGTCAAGTGTCCTTGACATGATTAATTATTGTATAATCTGCAGTTATGATGTCATGGGCACTGATTTTGAAAATTCACTGTATGCTCTCAACCAATCAGAAAAGAGTTAGGGATTCGATTGACAATAATTGATGTTAGTATTCACTAGCAATAACTTAATTAGCCCCAGGCCCTCTGAACTGACTCCAGATCAGTTGTTTGTTGACATCAGCTCCCATCTGATCGTTTCTCATTTGCTCATCCTAGTTGTTTGATTCAACCTCCCTCCTTCCCCCCCTCCCCCCTGATTGGGTCTCTCCTTGATCCTTGAGTCCCCAGACTCCCTCTCTTGTTTATAAAGATGCTCAAACTGATACACTGGCTCTTGGTCTCTTGTGTTGAGATGCTCACGAGGGGGCATCAGGGGATAATTTTCTGCAAGTACAACTCAATTTTTTCAAAGGCAAGATAGCTAATCCCTAAAATAATAGTCAACTCAAGGGTTTATTTTTTCAGATACTGTGTAAATCTTAAAACCTTTTATCCTTGTTATGGTAAGTATGGATTTATAGACTTGGAAATTTCTCAGCAAACTTTTATTTCATACCCTATTCTCACCAAGGGACCAGGACCCAGGTATTTTCATCTTAAAAATAGAAGTGACCAATTTTAGGCCCTTTGGTTTGGTATGGCTGCCTAGTCTTTTTAGATACAATATTACCTTCATTTTTTAGCAACTGAAAGATGTATAAATTTCAGTGTACTGATAATTTGGATTGCATGTAGTCATACACCCTGAATAACACACCACATTCCGTGTGACAAATCATAATACCCTCATCATTGGGAAAAATGTCTTCTGCTCATAAATATCAAGGATTACACTTTTGCGATGCCTGCGCATGCATGTCTTAGCTGGAGTGCTTTCTAAGTTTGTTTATCAAATTGGACTTTCTCTTTCTCACATAATTGTCAAACTTACTAGCTATATAGAATAGGAAATTTTGTGTACATATACAAAAAGCTCAAAAACAATTCATTGTCACAAAAGTAGAAATCATTCGTAACAGTTAGATGTAGGACAGGGTTCTCAATAATGTAATTGCTATTTTAAATCTGAGACCTGGGTTACAGGTATTTTTGTCGAGTACTCCATATTATACCAGTACGACTGACAGGGTACACATACCATTTTTTCGGTAAAACAGTAAGGCACTGCACTATATTCTCAGGCTACGGTACATATACGACATGTGTTGACACAGTATACAAAAATCTGAGAAATGTTCCGAGTAAATAAACCATATCTCGTTAGTTCCCTGTAACGAATTAAGTACAATTTTCGAGGCGTAAGCAAAAATGTAAACAATAACACGCGGGCAGAAGAATCGCATTCATGCTTTCGTTTGCTCATATATATAGGCTGAGAAACGTAAAGCTGCATTTCTCGAGAAGCAGAATCATTCGCGTATCGATAAACGTTAAAAGTGGCAGGACATATCGAGGAAATAGCAGCATATATCCATCTGCCTGTGTAGGATGTCAGATCGATCACGACTCGGACTCCTGGACTCGGATCACGCGGTAAAAAAAATTCACGTTTTTATCGTCTTCGCCGCATCATCATGTGTTGGTAGAGTAATCCGAAACAATTTTTGTAACAGAATAACATTTAACGTGATCATTAACATCGAAAAGAAGAAAGAAATTCCGATTTTAACGGATCTTCAGTCGCTCCCAGAGGTCCGAACAGCACGAGAGATCGTGTCAACTGAAGCATATTGTAATATTGACCCATAATGCACTTCGGCACGTGGCCAACCTCCTATGGGGTTAGCGGCTAGTGGTTATTTTTAGGGTTAGGGCTAGGGTTCATGGTTTAAGTTATTGCTTAGGGTTAGCGCTTCGGATTAGGTTAGAGTTGAGGTCAGGATACGTTAGTGTTAGCGCAGTGTTAGTCCAAGGAAAACAATCTAGACTTAGGAAATCTAGTGGCAGGAATCGATGTGTAAATCAAGTCAATGAATGGTGCCTAGAGATAGAGGCTGAACGTTTGCAAATCGGCTACGTCAGTGACTTGACTGTTTTAAATGTTTCTACGTTAAATTATTTGTTTGGTAAAAAACTGCTCGTTTCCATGAAATGATTATTTCTGACAACACTGAAAGAGGAAGCCTAAGTTAACATGCTGCTCATGCCGAAAGAAAGCATATGAAATGGAAAATTTATCAGCAAAGGAACGCTGAAATACAAAGCAAAACTTACATTTGAGCTGAAGTTTTCTTCTTCCTAACCTGCCATCAGGTGTTCTTTGTCTTCAGTTTTTTCTTCGCGGCGGGCTCGATCCTGTCACAACTCAAAGTAATCATCTGCTTGGAAAATTATCCACGATACACACTCACGGAACGCTTGCTTGCCAATTTAACCCACCTGCGATTTGTCTTTGGCTTCTGTTTGGCCCGTAAAATGGCTTTTAATCTGTTTAATTTAGCCGGCAATTTTTCACCTCAACAGTCAATACAGGTCAAATTTCAAGGACTTTGCTAGCTGGCCTTTCTCGGCAGTCCCCGGCCGTGTCTGAGTCACACTAAGGTGAGGTATAAGTCAAGCACACAACGCTCACGGCGCTTTACGTATGAAAGACTATTATGGGATATCCCAGAAATTTTGGCAGCGAAGGTGGTTAGTGAATCATGTAAGCCTCCACAAAACATCCCCAGATCTTCTCAGAAATTCTCGTTCGCTTGCCACAAACGTTATGTCTCATCAAGAGTCTTGCACTTAAATTCAAAGACTTTTTCGTAATTCTTGACGAGGTTCGTGCTTTTAGTTAAATTTCATACTAATGTTGACGTCTTTGAATTTTTGAATATTGAATTTTCTGCGGATTGCTCGTTATGGGCGCCGAAATGTAAAAATACTATTTAGATGTTTTTCGTCAGTTTTTTGTGTTATTTAACAAATCGCACTCTAACTGGTATTGTTATTTGTAAATCACAAATTCGAAGACATTTTTTATTTATAAATTGCAAGTAACGTTATAAATGCCAAAGGAAATTGGTTTTGCTATTTACAAATCGCAAAAGACCATGAATTGCGATTTATAAATCGCAAAAGTAATTTCATGCAATTTACAAATCGCATTCCACCCTCATGGAAATTTATAAATCGCGTTTCGCTTTCTCGAGTCAAATCTGCGATATATAAATCGAAAATTCGCCAAAGTGTGATTTATAAATGGCAAATGTGATATATAAATCGCAACAGTGTGATTTATAAATTGCAAATGTTATATATAAATCACAAGTGTTATTTATAAATCGCAAATGTGATATATAAATCGCAAAAGTGTGATTTATAAATCGCAAATGTTATATGTAAATCACAAAAGTGTTATTTATAAATTCCAAATGTGATATATAAATCGCAAGTGTTATTTTAAATCGCAAATGTTATATATAATGGTAATTGAACTGAGTGGAGTGCAATTGGTCTGAAATCATACGCGTGATTTCAAAATCGAACGAGCGCGCAGCGCGAGTTCGATTTGAAATCACAAGTATGATTTCAGACCAAAATTG
This sequence comes from Platygyra sinensis, assembly GCA_019787425.1. Lineage (NCBI taxonomy): Eukaryota > Metazoa > Cnidaria > Anthozoa > Scleractinia > Merulinidae > Platygyra > Platygyra sinensis. Next base: position 2,397 of record JAHPZR010009104.1, on the reverse strand, counting down.
CACTCCACTCAGTTCAATTACCACTTATTAAATCCATTTTGAAATCGCCCAAATACAGGACTACGCCAATTCAAATATTTCATTGATGCAGAACTGAGGCGGCTTTTAAATAAAAGCGGAACCGGAAACGCTTTTACTTCAATACGCAATAGAGCAGCGCGTCGATCTTTAATCAAGTTGCGCCGCGCGCTATTTTTGGTTACTAGAAAGTTCTACTGTATCGCAAGCGCTCACGAGAGCGCCACGACAGCCCGCAAGTGTTATTACATCCATTTTGAAATCGCCCAAATTCAGGGCTTGGTCGATTCAACTATTTTATTGATGCAGTACTGAACTGGTTTTTAAATAAAAAGCAGAACCGGAAACGCTTTTACATCAAAATATGCAATAGAGCAGCGCACGACCTTAAATTAAGTTGTACGCGCGCGCTATTTTTGGTTACTGGAAAGTTCTACAGTGTAGCGCAAGCGCTCACGAAAGCGCCGCGACAGCCCGCAAGTTTGAAGTGTAACTTCCTCATTGGCTGGAAAAATGATGTGATTTAGAGCAAAAAATGGTGCAATTTGGGAATAAATTGCACCAATTTGAGCCAATCAGATTACAGGGACCACCAGTGATTTCAAAATGGATTTAATAAATAAATTTATAAATCGCAAGTCAGAAAACTTGTTTGCGGGCTCATATCTGCACAATGGCATTTGAAAACAAAGAAGACCTGTACTTTTGGCGGGAATTTCAGGCCACGGCACCGAGGATAAGCAAGCTAAATGGCGGAGACAGAACAACTTGCACGACGGCTTTCCACGGCTGTCTCCCGTGCAATCAGTGAGGCCTTAGCTAACCAAACTATTTCGGTAAGAATGTAGATATCTTTTCCATGATTGTTTTTCTAGTGGAGCTTTCTACATTTTGTCGATTGCGTTGAATGAATTGGCAGTATGTATGACTCGCGCGTCTCAGTATAAACGACTAATTGTTTGTTATCTTTAGAGTGGTTCTGGTTCCTCCAGTTTTCGTCAAGGGTCAGATACACCACCAAATCCGGTATTTATACCTTTTTCGATGCCATTTTAACTATGCTGTTTATTTGGTCGAATTTTCCTTGCTTTTCTTTTGATTCCCTCTCGCGTCGCGCGACGTGAGTGGAAAAGGATCGACATCTACGTGCGAGCCACGCGAGAATTGGACGTGAGAGGAAGTGACGTGTAAATCTTATCAGACACGGATTCTTTCACAAAACGTTAGGCCTTATTAGCTTGCTCATCAAACCAATACCCTCACTCATTTTCATTATCTTTACATTTATTCTAGAATACTGTTGCCAAACATTGTTAACTTTGCCGACGGTGCCAGCTCAGGTATTATATGTCATTACAAAATTGTTGAAACGTTTATTTATTTTGCGTAATCTAAATTGCCCCTTCTTTCCGACATCGACCTTATTGAGACGTCTTTTGATTGTTTGCTGATAAACGGATCAATGGTATGTTTTAAAACCCTGTAAACATAACGAGGATTTCGTTTTATTATTAGGTTCGTTATATCGAGTTTCTGTTCTATACATTTTACTGTAACTTTGAGAGACCTGAAAAATATCTTCTGTTAGACCGAGGAGTTCTCAGTAGAGGTTCGTTGAATCGAGGTTCCACTGTAGATCACTGTAATACGGTTTTGTATGAGTTTATAACTGTTTTCCATGACAGGTGCAGGCATCCCGTTTCCCTCTGCCTTCTGTTGCTTCCAGGGCTACTGTTCAGCCCCCGGCATCCAAACGGCGAAGGACAGCCCCAGCGCGAAAAAAAATTCATTCTAAGACTGTGATCTGTCTGCCCCCTCGAAAGACGAACGCAGACTCGATCGCCATTCCTAGAGGGGAATCACGGGCTGCGTTGCAGGAGGCTGGGCTGGTGGGGAAATAATTATCGGAAAGTTGGCAACTGTAAAAATAATTTACTATAGAAACAGGCTTCTTTACCTCCGGGTTCCATAGTAGAAATTGAAACTTAGAAGTGACTGGGTACTGACGTTATTGCTTTAGTGAATTTATGTTGCACATCGAAAGTGATAACGTTTCTGCATTTAAAATAGCATGTCTCGGAAACGGTAGGGGTTTTTGGTGTCTAGTCTAAAATGCAGTAGCAAAATCAGCTGATCGTGATCACGGTTTAGTACAGGGTGAGGGTTCTAGTATCTCAGCGGCACACCAATAGCCAAAGACTTACAGAGTATCCCCGGAGTCTGTACTGATATAGTGTGGGACCACGAATTTTAAATGATCTCCGGTTTCTTTAATGTGGGCAAACATGGAAAGAATATCAATTTTATTTCGCGCTATGTTGGTATCAATTACAAGTTAAGAGCGTGTCCGTGTAAGAACCGACCACTCAAATTTCGCGG
>JAHPZR010009102.1:17500-21779 GCA_019787425.1 Platygyra sinensis | reverse complement strand
TCAGAATTAACAACATCTTACTTAACTGTACGCATTTTATGACGTCACAAATATATTTTGAATATACAACATTTCCATCGTACAGAAGGCTATTCTTTTTAATTTCAAATGACTATTGTAACTGTATGGATGGTAGAACACTGATTCACACACATAACAAGAGAGAATTTGAAACGATTTCCATTGTTATTCAAATATAAGACTATTTACAAATAAAGGCGATTGTAGAAACATCGGCAAATTCAAAAGAGTTTTTCTTCTGGTTATTTACATTTGCTCTAGTTGTAGGCAAACTTCCCTTCATACTCTGTTTCCCTGTGTCGTCTGCGTTCATTCTTGATGGTCAACCTTTTTTGACCAAGGAAAAACTTAGTAGTTACATAAACTCGTATAAAAGCTATAACAATCCATGCTATAAAGCATTCTATATTCTAACCAAAAAAACTGCATCCAATTCTGTTGTTTATTACCAGCATTATTGCTTCTGGTCTTGTTCGTTTTGCGAACGTTTCTTTCGTGTTCCATGTCAGCTTCACCTTGCACAATTTTCATGTACAGTCCTTTGCTCGCTTCTGGGAGTGCGTTTTGCGCGCAGTGAACATGCATCCCTGGGGGAAAAAAATCTGGAAACAGCATCTGGTTGTTTCCTTCAGTGTACGATGTAACAGATGAATTGCGACCAAGATTTCGAAACTCTCGATATTTCTGCTGTTGTTTCCGCTTTCTATGGACCTCCCACTGTTCTCCATGAGGTACACTGGTATTTTCTTGGAAACAGTTTCTATCTTTTTCACGACATGCTTTTTCTAATCTGCCAGCCGGCAGATTGCGGTTGTCTTTAACATCTAAAAACGCGACCTCTTCGCAATCTTCGTCGATCTCGTAAATTGGCGGCAAACGTTTTACAGAAATTCTCTCCCTTGAAAGCGAAGGAAATTTTGCGCTTCTTGGGTTTCTTTTGCCGCCTCGACTTCCCTCCCGACGATAAATAGTCATGTCGATCAACGTTCAGCGTTCGTTCCCTTTTCAAGGAATATATCGCATATATATAAAAAAGACTATCACTGTTTACTTGTTGATCCCTCAGCTAATGCATTCGCTTCTTCTTATAATGCTTCAACAATTCTGTAATGTCAGTGTTGCGAGTAGACTTCAAAATGTTTAAATTGTAGTGTTACGCACGCGGTGAACAATAAAACTCATCAGGTAGAAAATAGAGGGCCCGTTAATCAGTTTGAACAATTCCACGGCTATGCAGTCAATTAAAAGCGGGGAAACAGTCTTCAAGCTCGCTTCAATTAGCCAAGGTATGTGTGTCTTCAGCACCTCGTAGAAAGTTACTGTACACCGCCAACCCACGTATTGAACTAGTTTAAAAATAACTTATTTCCGCCAACTTGTTGTTCAGTGCGAAGTGCGAAGCTTTCCGTGATTGGTTCCGCTTAAACTTGTTTCTCGGCTTTTTATAGATAACTATATGCCAGGCACGTCTCAATCCTCAAACTTTGCAAATGAAAAGATTGTTGTGGCCTCCGAAATGAATTTACCAGCATCGGTGAATCCAAGCGCCTCGCAGCAAAGGTCGGTTTTTTTAATTAACTGTAAAAATCTAATTTTGGCCTCAATTCAAATTGGCAGAGGGGGAGGGGAAACGTTTCTGTCATTCTGTTTGTTATGGTCGAAGACAAAAAGGTTTTCTAAGATAACGAAATGGGTTTTATCCCTATTATACTGTGGCGACATTTGCGGTTATTTGAGAAGAAAAAATGACAAGATAAGGTTTCAACTGTCCAATGCGAGTGCAGGAGCGGGCAGGTGTATTAGATAATCTTGGCGGGAAGCCGAGCTGCCTGAAGCTATAAAATAATAGCCAACTGTCAGAGCTCTGTAAATGAGCCGGCCATCGACACCACAGCCCTTTAATTCTCTTCAATAATTTTTAAAAGTATTGAACTCTTTCTTTCTTACAAGTATAATTATTAATTAGATCAATATTAGAAGGCATTTTAATTTCTCAGAGTTTGCCTAACCAATTTTGATTACCATAACTGAAGTCCTTCACTTTTAAATATGGTATAAATTTGTTTGAATTACGTGACAGCGATCAACTTTCCATAAACATCTCAAAGCATTTCATTTTCATGATTTATGTTTACCTATAAATTAAATATTCTGTCATCTCGGTATGCAGGCAATATTATATGCTATTTAAAAGCTTTTACTTTGTTTTCACTTTTTCCAAGGTCATCGACAATAAGTTACGTCGTCTGTTATAACTAATTCGTACAAGGATTTTCAATTTTTTATCCGGTTTTGCGAGCATTTCCGAGGATCCATTTTACATTTTGAAATAGTGCTCCTGGTTGATGATTGGTCGACTGAGTAGTGATAACGTAAAATGTTTTTCAGTCCGCCATTTTTTTCGCCCGTATGCTGGGTTGAACAAGTGGTCACATGGTGGGCTCTCGGAATACACGACACAAGAATCAGTTGAGATTATGTATTATTCGCCGCGGCCTGATTGAAAACTAATTCTATTCACCAGCCAAAAGCTGGCCGTGAGCTTGAACATAACAACGATGGACAAAAATTCAAATTGAAATATGTTTGGCCTGACAAGTTTTTCTTCTGTCTATCTGTTACTAATCATGGCGGATTGAAGGAGAAATTAAAGGAGCCAAGAGCTTGAGAAAATCTAATTGCTTGTTAGAACGGTTTTGAATTCTCTTTTGCAAATAGATGAGGGGGCCTATTTGTTGATATTGTTTTCCAGAACAGTTGTCCGGATAAAGATCGAGAACCAATTTTAAATCCGGCGAAGTTTGTCCTAAAATAGAAGCAAGGTGGTTTTATGAAATTCTTTCTGCCGGGACTAAAGCAGTCATGTAACGGAGACTGTTGTGGAGATGTCAGCTATAGGCCGGTGATCTCAATTAAAGCCGGAAAGATAGATCTTGCCAACAACAGCGTGCAACTGAGAATGGTGCCATATGCAGTATTACACCTCCCGAGTTACTACACAGAGATGAAATTTTCAAAACAAAAACTTGGCTAATTGTTCGGAAACGGCCAACATTGTCAAAGCAAAAACAGAAAACGGCTGGAACTTTAACCTGAAAATTCAAATTTTCACTGTAGTAAACGAGGAAGGTAAACTGCATGACGTCATGAGAACGTCAGAGAAACTGAAATTAACTCCAAACATTTCCTCTTCCGTGGTAATTCAGGATGCTACCGATCACGCACTCGTGTGAATGAAATTCGATTTTTGAATGCCTGTAAACGCATTCGCTAATTTTAGATTCCAAATTGCGATGCTACGTGCTCTTACTTGAATACTCAGAGTAAAAAACAAATCAAAAATTCAAAGTTTACGGAAGCAATGCATTGAATTAATGTTTCTAGCGTTTCCACTTGTGACAATGCGTGCTCGTACTATAACAATTAGCAAAATAACTTTTGAAAATAAACGAATTATGAGGATGAATTAGAGGAAAAAACAGAAAAACAAATCCTTTTTTTCGATCTGTCAGCAGTTTTTTTTTTTGACACTGCTATTTGCGTTTATAAAGAAAGAAATGTTTGCATCCTGCAAAACTGTTACTTTATTCACTTGTGTATTGAAAATACGTACTACAGATGCAAAAGTAGAAACAGAACCTGATCAGAAAAAAAAAATTATCTAATGTTTACTTATGAAATTTTCTAAATATTATAGTGCAGTAATTCTTTTCCATAATAGCTGTGCAGCGCATTCAAAATGAGTCTCTTAATTTTCACCCCCAAACTAATTGTAGAATGTACCAGTAAATATCATTATAACATCAATTTACCATTTACATTAATAGCATTGCATTGCTTGCATTGCATTGCATTACGCATTGCATTGTATTGGTATTGTGTTATAATTATATTATATCATCAATTAAATAGGTCGTTACACTTTGTGGAATGACGAAAAAAGCGAGCCCAGTCCCCCCCGCCCGTCCCCTCCCCTCATAACCCGGCTCGAAAATGAACAGCCGTTAAACCAAGACTAAACAAGACAAGATAAGCTACCTTTATAGCTTTCATTTTAAGTTTCAAAAGTAATGGCATTTTCTTCTCTTTTTTTTCCTTTATTGAGCAACACAACTGGTTTAAGACAGCTGAAAGACAAGTTCCACCAGGCTCCATCAGCCATTACGCCTCTCACGATGCTTCTCATTTGAATTGATAATTCACACATGTGCAATCTACCAATCAATATTGCCATTTTTTTCTTTAATTTGATTAACTT
>JAHPZR010009102.1:0-12500 GCA_019787425.1 Platygyra sinensis | reverse complement strand
TCCATATTTTATCGAAAAACATTGTAAAGTGCCAGTGAACTCTTGCTGAGGATTTTTTCCACGGAGTTCTTTAAATTATATCACTTATTGTGAACGCGTGCCGATTATATATCATTCCTTAAAAGGAAACACTACGTGACTTCTAAGTGTCAAAATATTTGTTTTTTCAGAAGGGGCCGGCGGTTATATTAGCACAGAAACACGCAACCTCTTACCAAGATCGTTCGAGCATTTATCGCTGAAGCACTATAAACCAAAGCTGAACAAACGTCGAGCATTCAAAAAGCAACACATCGTGTTCATAGGAAGCATAACCTTCACTAGAAGCGAGAACGACGAGAGCCTTTGATAAGTCGAGAATGAGGAAACAACTAAGCCGTTTGTGTGGCGGCAAACGCTCTGTGCAGCACCTGCCAGCTATTTCGGAAGAAGCGGTTGAACGATACGCTTCTGCAGAAAAGGGAAGGTCGAGAAGAAATAATCCAACTAATTCAATCTAGAGACAAATGCGGCCATTCAGACACACAGAACAGAAGCGATAAGAAAGGAAAACAAACTGAAGAAAGAAAAACTTTGTTATTCCAACCTATCCATGGCGAAACTTCTACAGATGATAGAAAACTTCTGTTTGAGAGTACAACAAACCTACTTTTTCAGACTGAGAAGCAGAAGGACTTAAGTGAAGCTAAGGTTCTTTTTCCAGATTTTTTTCAACAAGGAACATTACACGGTTCTTGGGAGGCAGAAAGCCCGTGGAAAGCGAGGCCAACGATGGAACAGATATTTTCAGGACGGAACAATCTCGACTTTCCGGTGAAATCTGAACTACGTTACGATACAAACTTTGAATATTGGAAAAGATACCAGTTATCTTTTTAACGATATATATCTTAAAGACTGCGAATTTATCTTTGTTATTTTTATAAATAAATTATATATATAACAACACCTGAAAAACGGAAAAAGACTTAAGCTAGAAAAGAAAAACAAAGAAGGGATTAAAAAAAGCAGAGCTCATGCAAATTTACCTCACGCGTTTATTGTGATAATATATCTACGTGTCCACACCACGGAGTTTACTGAATCTAAAATTCTCACTGAAATATTACTGGTTGGATGGTTGCAACTGATTGAAAACGATAATGGCAACGTATGCACGAGATAAAATTTCAAGTGCATTAGTGTTGTGGTGAGCCTGTTTTGTATGATAGAGGCTAGTATTTGGATTAATATGTCAACAAGAATACGTGATCTCATAAAGGGTATAAATCGTTCGGTCCAAATCAATTTCTTAAAATGCTGAACACATTGTCATAAACTTGACAACTTTGTACTTTTTACCGACTTTTAATAAAATTGCATGTCAGACCATGGCTTTATTGAGAGAGAATCATTTGATGTTCAATACTCGCTTGTCGTGGATTAAACACGCGCCCGAGGCTGTTAAACTTACTTTACACCCACCAGCTAGCCTCAGTTTCATGCGTACCGATTATTCTCGATTACACACCGAGTCGGCAATGTCCAGATTAAACTAAAAGACCCCAGCGTTTATTCAAAGTTTTCAGCGTTATTGTTATTTGACACCGGATGTAAAGGGTGAGGCATGAAAGGAATACAAACACGTCAAAATAGAAAGGGCGAAGTATAAACGCTGGGTCAAATCCATGTTGAAATAAACGCCTGAGGTGTTTTATCGAGATGAATCGGTATATATCCTGAATCAGATTCGATTACAAAACATCAGCTGAAACGAGCTGAAGTTCGTTCCCGATCTCCGCTGGGTTCTTCTTACTTGAATCAACTCGTTCAACTGCAATAGCACGAGAGCATGCTTATTAAAGGGTGGTACTAGTTGAACTGGATCGATGCCAAATCTGAATTATGAAAAGGAATAGAAGCGCTTGCATCTACATTGTTTTTTTTTTGGTTAAGGCTACGATTTAAATTGTTTAGAACCTTTCAGAGAGTTCTGGAGCTCTTTAGAATTGGTGTACAGGTTCACTCGCATGATGACAAAAAATAGCTGTAAGAATCTGTAGTGCATTAGTTTCACATTTATTGTAATAAACTTTTGAAAGACGAAATTCATGTGGCTACTTTTGCTGATACAAACAGTACAAAACTTGGTTTAACCCAGCGAATTGAGATCTATGAGTACCATTACACAGAAAGTTCAATCTGCCAAATAGCTTTTAGTCATCAATCAAAACCGTCAAAAAATCTAAGACTATGCTTGTTCATTCTTAACTATGGGTTGACGAATTTGAATAATAATAATAATAATATGTCTCGTCACGTGGTCTGAAATGAAAAGCAAACGAAATGTTTCTGAAGAAGCTTGGAATACCGTCGAAAGCTTTGGTTGCTATGTTATTTCAGACATTGAGACATTAATTATTATTTTTGATCAAAAAGCTGGGTCTTTGAGCACATAATAAGGTATTAATTTCCATATACTGTTTTCAACGTTTATTTCTTACAGACGAGACAGATTCGTTAAAAAGAAATTAAAAAAGATTTATGTTAACTCGTCTTCATATTTAATGGTCTCTCGCCAGTGAAAAATAAAGTTTCGCTTGAAAGTCTATACCTTCGTTATAATGCACTTTATCTATGAAACATCTATACCCGAGGACGTTTGCTATCAATTTTAATTTACCAAGTAAATGATAAAAAACAAACTCAACTCATCTCAAGCCGATGCATCTGACGGCTTCTACATGAAGCAATATCAGATCTAGATCAGTTCATTATAAACGAAACTGCATGTTCGCCATTTAAGACACGTAAAGTGAGGCAGTTGTTATGGGAAGATCAAATGTCGTTCAAATACTCATTTCTTTCCTATATTTGGGCATGCCAAGCTTTCGCCAGTCAAGTTATTATTTCTTTTCATGCCAGACCGAATTCGATAAACATCACACTTATGTGTACTGAACAGCTGCCAAATAGACTGAGCCAGTCTATCAACTTCATCACGTCGCTTTCTTAACACAATGAATATTCGAGCACAATACATACTCTGCTAGAATAAAACACCTGATATCACTCAACGATTACGACTGTTTTCTGAAATTTCAAAGACGAGGAAAACAAAGAGAAATAATCTACCGTTCCTGGAATTATCGTCGAACAAAAGACAGAGATGTAATATCATGCAACTCGAGGAAATTGCAGATGTTTGAATGGAGACGCCGGGCATGCGTCGCACTGGAGCGTAAATGATGTTCCTAGAGGAAATTAGAACCTTCTGGATAAACTGCCCTGTGACAAAACGATCACGAGTTTGAAGATGAAGCTCGGTACTGGAACACTTATCTTCAGATGAGTTCCTTTCGTAACCATAAACAAATAAAGCTCCAGATTTAAACTGAGCGTTTTCTAATACGTTCTTCACTGACGATTGTACATCTTGACAGAACCTAGCCACTAAGATCGTAGTGGTTACGAGAGCGTGGTGAATAAAGGCGGTCATGACGTGACCACGCTTACGTACATGTAAAACAGACGTAAAAATTGTCAATAAAAACGTAGAACAGAAGAAACTTTAGTTTCGATTCATTCGTTCCTATCACCGCCGAGGTCATGATTTCAGAGAGTATATAGCGCGTCGTTTATCAGTGACTTCATAAACGAGAAGAGCATAAAGGCGACAACATCTCGGCGTCCTGACTGAGAGCACCAATGGAGCAAACATTTAAAGAATGCAAAAGCGAATTAGGCAATGTACTTAAAGGATCGAAAGTTCTTAAAATTCCGTTTATGAATACGAAGCTGGCGATATCCAAGCTGGAAAGCAAGGGACTGCAAAGGAAGTATCAAGTAAAATTCACGAAGATACCCCAAGCAAATTACTGCTGCTACACAAGAGCTTGGGGGTCGCACGGCCTTACTTCAGGGAGGATTGTGACCATGCAGGGCCAACTCGAGGCAAAATCATCCTACCAGGGTGGAGAAAGAAAGTATTGTAAAGACCTTAGACTCTGGGCATATTTTTGCGAAAAATGTAAACGTCTCAGTGAATGGTGCTTGTTACACAACTGATACAAACTCACTTCTGCAGCCAGGAAAAGAAAAGGACATGACTGTAGCCAAAGCATTATTTCCGGACTTCTTCCCACGACAACAATTACAGGACAGTTATGATTCTTTGCCAGCGCACCCAACACTGGAACAGATATTTTCAGGACAGATGAAACCTCAACGGGAACGAAAATTGACAGCTAGCGAATGAGATAAAATAATTTAAAGTAATTTCAAAGTAAAACAACTTGATTTAAATGAAAACAGTCCCGCCCCCACGGTAATTTGACATGAATTTCTCCAAGTTATTTAAGAAGTCTGATTCCTTGAAGGGTGTGTGAATGAAATTTTGCATAATTTATTAACATAATGATGAATGAAGAAAAACGAAACACAAAATGCCTCATTATGATCAGTGTAACAACTGTAGTTCTAAAAAGGTGCCTTTTGAAGTTTTATGACGTTTTGTATGAGAAAGATGATGCAAGTGTAAAACAGACAGTGGTGAATTCAAATCTTACCTGCACGACGAAAAGCGCAGGTTTATAACCTGATGACATGACATGTTTTTTAGCAATACGAATTTAAATAATAGGCTAAAAGTCATTTATGTTTTCCCCCGAAAATGCTGTGATATACCACTATATTTTTTGATATTAATTGCAGACATGAAAATTCACCTTATTGCCCCAGAAGCCATTTGTCACGAAATTGTCATTAGTTACTCGAATAAAGCCAAATAGAGCATTTTTTAAAATATAGTTCAACTGATTTAAACAACCACTTATGTCAACTGAACTCTGTATTGAACCAGCAAGACACAATTATCAATAAATAAAGCTGTTTCGACAAAGGTTGTCCCACAAAGTGTAAAAGCGTACGCGACAATTCCGATTTCCTCTATGGGTAATAATTGTTTGGCTTTGCTTGATTCAGCAACAAGGAACGAGAAAGAACGAATGCATGTGTTTGTGCTGTTTCCTTCCACCACGCTGACACACCTTGAGGTTCACTCAAGCAACCGTAAAAGTCACCATTACCCATCATAACTTTCGACATTGTCGCGTAAGCTTTTCCCTGTTTGTAAGACAAGCTTTCTCGAAACAACTACATGCTGATTGCGGTGGGTCGAACCACTGAGATGTTCTTTGACCAAAACCCGTATTTGCAAATAAATACAGTAAGCGACAGTTAACGTAACTAACCTACCTTGCGGCTGAATTGCCGATGATCCAGTAGCTTATTCCTTGTCTTTCATCTGCGCTCTCTATATAGCTAAAAAAAAAGTGAAAGGGCGAAAATCGAAACTAGCTCATGTGATGTGACTCTTTCAACTGAACTTATTTAAAGGAGCAGTGTCACGAGGATCTTGCTGTTTTAGGTCACTTCTATGCTAAAATCATTACTTTGAGGCTTAAATCATAAACAAAATGCTTCTGTAAAGCTACGACGAAGATATCAAATGAATTTTATCAGAGAGCGCCAACCATAATAAATTTCTAGACGATTCTTGGAACGTAGCATCAAAACTCGAAAAAATTGGCCAATTCAATTGATGCGAATAAACCTTCTGGCTTTTTATAAAGTTACCAAATAGTGCGACAATGCCCCTTTAAGCAGTAACCTATACTTGGTAGATGCATTTATCGCAGACAAAGCACAAACGATTTTATAGGAACCCTGTACAGCGCCGCAAATGATCCCAGACCGGAAATGATCCCCAGACCGGAAATGATCCCAGACCGGAAATGATCCCCAAACTAGACCCCAAATTATCCCGAGCCGCAAATGATCCCGATGTGGACCGCAAATGATCCCCGCCGGAAAAAGAGGAATGGCATGGAGTTTGGTTTTCTGGATTTTTTTTTTTTTTTGAAAGTTATTCATTTTCATCAACAAAACGATGAATTAGATAAACATAAAGAAAAGATCTTCTGATGAGGTAAACTATTACAAATTCATGTTATTTTCTCCGGACAATTATTTTGAAAAATTACTGGAAAATCAAAGTTCGAAGACAGCAATACTATTTCTCAACAAACTCGATCTACAACAATAACAGCTTAAACTAAGACATAAACATCTTTCGTAGAATATATCTGGATGCCATTTTCATGTTAAATAATCTGATTTCAAATCTTCATCATTATACTACGCCAAAGGTGCGAGAAACGAATACACAAGCAAGTGTTAATACAAACAGTGACAGCGTTCGCGATATGTTCATGACCTTTTAGTTCTGCGAATAAGCTAGAAATGCTGCTCCCCAACATTACAAGCCAGTTTGACTTTTAGTTCGTATCTGCCACTTGCAGCCAGAAATTCTGGGTAGGAGCACTGATTGGTCAACTTACATAGTATGTAGAGTGATCTAACACCTGCCTTCCTTACCCGTTGGAAAAATGCGAAAAACCGAAAAACCGCATATCGCTACAAAATAGAAGTAGAATGGCAGCCGTAAGCTGTTTCCGTGTAAGATTCTCAGACTAACGAAGTCTTCTTTCATAAGATACGGATAGGTTACACCATGAACTACAACAATGAGCTATATCCGTTAGAATTCCTCGCGACTGACTTTCACCATCGATGACAAAAGTATTTCATTTCGCGTGATTGACCAAAACCCGAAACCGCACTTGAAAAGTCTGTAGCAAACAAGATTTGGCCAAACGTGCAGGCGAGGAAATAAGACACAACTGAATTGAATATTGAGTGCCTGAACTGACGTTATTTTTCGCTTCGGTTAAATTTTTATGAAAACAAAAACAAAACCGTATATAGCCATGATGGCTATATATAGACAAAAGCCGATTGCAAGGCATTCCGCAGAGCTCTCTTTATCATGGATTTCAGTGTATCATATAGAATATGGTTAGTTCCGACTTACTTCTGTTTATGTTAAAAATTGAAACCACGACCCGAGGAACAAATTCCATGCCATTCCTCGTTTTCCAACGGGATCATTTGCGGTCCACATCGGGGATCATTTGCGGCTCGGGATCATTTGCGGTCCAATTTGGGGATCATTTCCGGTCTGGGGATCATTTGCGGTCGGGGATCATTTGGGCGCTGTACAACCCTTACTATTTGCTTTGTTTTGTTTTTGGTCCTGTAAGACGTACATGTGTGGTAACAGCCTGAAATTCTGATATGCAGCGCTAATCGGGGGATTTGTTCGTAGATGGACAAAACGTTTATCTGAGGTTTGTTAAAAATGTAAAAGCGTAATTGAATAGCGTCTAATGCCAGCTATTTTAATTTTTCACACGACGTAAACACAAAATGGAAACGGTTGACTCGGTTACGTACAAATGACTATTATATCCGCTATTCACATTTCTAACGTAACATCTTGAAGTGCCTATGAAGTAAAAAAAAATAATTGCTGCTTATTTGAAAGGCTTTTCAAAGTAAAGAAGAATGGCATTTTCCTTTTTGGAATATCTTTTTTTATTTTTCAGAGAGTCTGTCGAGTCTGCATCTGCTCTTCTTAAGCTAGCGAGCAGTCTCGCGTTGGGGCACAAGAGTACGCACAAGCGTAGCTGCGAACGTGAAATCGAGCGGCAAAGCTGCGAGACGAGAAAGTGAGCTCACTTTCCTGGCACCTCTTCACCAGACTCCTTCCCTCCGGATCGCTCTGCTCTTCGTCGCTCGCGCGCGTGACGTCAAAGGTGACCCGGCTCACACAACTCTTTCTGAACTTATAAATAATTCATCGAGTTAAAACAAAGGAAATCATGATCGTGCTCGTCGACATCGGCAGAGATTTGATTTCTCCATCGTCTTCTATTACTTTGAGAAGATATATTAAATACTTAAGACAGTGAAGCTCGTCAAAAATACTCCGCTACGCGTCGTAATTTCAACTGTATTCTTGGTGGAAATGTGGCAAAAAAGAGTCTTTCGTATTTGATATATGACTTCCCTTTCTTTGTTAGAGTCAAGTCTAGAAACTGAAATGAAAGAAAAACAACTGGTTGAAAAGCCAATCTCTACCGTCTATTTGGCTCATGACTCAAGTTATTACCTTGTTGCAATTCACCAGTATGTAAATTTGACACAATAATCCACAAATTTATCACTTTTAAGCTAAGATAGCTGTAGTGTTCGCATTAGCTGCGAAGCGCATTCAAACGTTGCGTCACGGCTGCCAATGAGACTTAGCTAAAGCTTCTGGTCACAAGCGTTGGCCATGTGTTCGAAATATTTCGCAAGTTTAGGGCATCGTAAATTCAAATGACAGAGAACCAGGCTATTTAAAAAAGTCATAATTAAACGGCTCGATGTTTACTAATGCAATTATTTTCTGTACTGTCGATCCGTCAAATAAAAGGACTCTTTTTGAAAGGATAGAAACTTAGCATGATCTGCTGTCGAAAGTCTACATATTATATGTTAAAGTCTTTCCATTGTCAACTGTCAGACGGTCTTATAATATGCTCCTTCGTTCATCAGCATTTCATTTAGTGATGAATAACCTGAGTTGCGCAACATAGATAGCAATGTTGATGATCCTATACTGAACATCGCTAGAACTTTCAACCATTTCTCCATGGAAGCAATTTATCATTCCTGTGCCACTGACAAAGTGAATAATAAGTAAGTTGAAGCGTTTAACTTGCACAGCCTATTTTAAGACAAAGGGGAACATTAAAAAAAAGGTTAAAACAAACCTCACCAAAAATACATCAATACATTTATGAATAACGATAAAGGTTGGCCATCTAAAAACATTTTCTGAGGAAAGCATGACACTATGAAGACTCTATACAACATCATGAAAATTTACGAGGCGGATACCGGCCAAATTAACAGCCGGAACAGATTAACTTTGGACAAGGAAACGTCTACAAACCCGTCAGTACTGTTTTATATGATTTGCATATTGCAACCAGAATCCTTTTTTCTTACATGCCTTTCTTAAGGATTGCATCGAGATATAATGCAGAAACAAGGTGTTCTTTCATTTTCTTTCGAAGTTTTTTGTACAACAAAGGGAAGATTTAGATTACAAACGATCTCACCTCTGTTCCATAAAAGGAAAAACGTGCTTAATGGAGAATACGTGAGCCCGCTGATCCAAGGCTGACGTGATCTGAAGTTACAGGTCGATGCAGGTGACGTGTGCCCTACGTAAAGTGAACGATCACATACTCCAGTATTAGGCTCAAGTACATACTATATATTACAATGTTTTTGTTCAGTGTTAAAAAGCAAGACAACAAATGCTGTGAGGATAGAGCAATTCTTGGATGGCGTGGTCATCTACAACTTAAGGTTACAATTTGTGGAATACACCGTGTTATTACGCAAGACCACTGATTGTCCCTGTATCACCTCTGAAATCTATGAGCCAAACAATAGTATGTTCTAAATGCACAAACGGTGTGAAAGTGGAAGGCAGGAAAGATCACGTGCTTTGGAGACGGCGGCCAATGTAGCGCAAGACGAAACTCATCCCCCAGCTTCCTCAAACATCATAACAACTAGTTTGCAAAGTTCAGACGACAAGCAGAACTCCCACAGTCTGCCCTCAAAAGACAAAGACTTTTATATGGCTTTGAAACTCTTTCCAGAATTTCATTTGCAAGATACTCACAACAAGGGCTGGAACCGACCCTCATGTATCACAACAAAGGGAACAAATAACGCCACTACTGGTTCACCATCTAACATTGACGTAGACAGTAAAATAGCGGAGCACCTCAAGAATTCCAAAGACATAGTTGACTGGGTTAAGAACGAGTATGGAATTTAATTTTGAAGATAAGGGATTTTAGTCACATTGACGTTTGCTACTTGGGGTTAATTTAATATTGTTACCATATTATAGGGTAAAACGGAAGTAAAAGAGTACAATACGTAACGTGAATGGTGATATTTTTATATGTAATAATCTGGTGACAAAAAATGGAAGCAGTTATAATTGTGATTGCTAACCTCACTTGGTTCCAATCCAAAAGTGCTTTACCCCCAGTGCCACATTTCCTTTTGTACAAGAACAACTTCCTCCTGATGTTGTTTAGCCTGAGCATTAGATTGTTTGATCCCTGCTGGGCCTTATCCTGCTTCACAAGTCTTGTCCTTCTCAAAGCATTAATAATTCATCAGGTTTAAACAAAGGAAATTATGACCATGACGGTGTTTGGATATCTGATGTTAATCAGCATAGATTTTTACGATTTATTTCTCCATTTTCTCCTTATTTTTAGTTTCAATTGAGAAGATATATCAAACACTAAAGAGAGTGTTTGGCCACACTTCCAAACAACTCGAAGTTCGTCTAAAATACTCTGCTACGCGTCTTATTTTGAACTCTTTTCTCAGTGTGTGGAAATGTGGTCAAACACGATCTTTCGTGTTTTATACTATATGCATCTAGCTTCTCTTTTATCCAGAATACAGATTTTGTGCTGCCCCTAACTGCTTCGGGGTAGCTTTGCTTGCCTTTTACTCCTTTTTCCTCTGAAGATTTCACGCGACCAACAGACTACACCCTTCGCCGGGTTTCAAATCGAAATTGCAGTCAGAAAAGATCCATCTTGCTATACTGCAAAAGGTTTTCTGTGCCTAGTCTCGATTCCTTTAACTCCGGAATTTCACATTAACTGATCACATGAGTTGCTCCTTACTGAAACAAAGACTAAAGACAAATACCGTAGTAGTAGTAATAATAATAATAATAATAATAATAATAATAATAATAATAATAATAATAACAACAATAATAATAATAATAATAATAATAATAATAATAATAGTAATTAATAACTTAATTAACAGATTTTTCTATCATAAATCTTAACGAAAATATTTACATTTAAGTGAAAAGTGAGTCGCAGGTGTCTTCATTTGGAGTACGTCTTCAGTTCCCGTTTGAGTGTCTCTTAATTTCTGTGTATGAATTTATTTCACCCGCTTTGATACACAGGCATGACATGTCGTGGTATGCGAAAGTTATCCGCGATTTAGTGTTATTTTATGCTTCAGTAGAGTACAGATTTAGAATTACGTTTCTACTAACTCTTTTCTATAACTTTAAACTACAGTTTTAGAATGAATCAGAGGTCAGTTCCCTCTATGAGATGAGCCTGCAGGGAATCATGGTAGTTGTATTCATCATCTTTGACTGGATGTTTATTTTGAGGAATACAACTACCATGATTCCCTGCAGGCGTGTCTTATAGTGGGATGCGCCCTCAAGGAATCATGGTAGTTGTATTCATCATCTTGGATTGGATGTTTATTTTGATGAATACAACTATGCCATAATTCCCGATAGGCACGTTTCATAGAGGGAATTGTCCATTAAGGATTCGCGTAATGTTTATTACTAATTCCTGAGACTGAGCAATTACGCTTGTGTTAGAGCTACTCTCTGTATACATTGTTGTGTTATAACATGACATAGCATGACATGACATGGCATGCTGCGCTTTGACACTGAATGACATGGTACAAAGCAAAACACTTTCAAATGCACTGCCATATGGACGTATCAAACGAGAGAGGCTTGAATCAATGCTTCTAGCAATTCAGAAATGAAACAATCTTAAATCATCACAAAAGAAATACTGCAGGATTTTGAACTTAACGACTATCGAAAAGGGTGTTCAGCCTTATAGAAGGCATCATAAACTGGTTTGACTCACTGGCCAACATTCCTTTGACTGTAATTATGCTCATACTTCTACTTTGCTCTATTTCGGATGTTCGGTATTCGCAGTTATTTTTGTTTTGGCTTAAGTAGAGTGCATCACTATTTCTGTTTCGCTCGGGGGATACTCCCTTATATGAGCTACATAGGGACGTGCGGTCCCAAAGGGTAGGGGTTTTCAGTTGTACTGGGCATAAATAGGGTATCGATTTTTGCCATATTGGTCATAACTAGGGTATGGTGTTTGCCTTAGTCTTGATATGGGTATATAGAAGCTTCTTTTTCATCAAATTATGTTTAACATGGTCGAATTTTTGGTCAGGTAATAAATAAGGTAGGGAAAATCGCAGATTGTGGTCATAAATAGGGTAAGGGTTTTGGGAAGCGGATTGCATATCCTGAAACAACAGATACACCATATAACTTCGAATGGCCGCAAGAACCTATCCGTGCCATCATGCATAGTTACTGGTGCCATTGGCATTTTCGTTTCTTACAATTCAGAAGCTCTTATCAAACTTCAATTGTCTATTATTATGGTTAGGATTTTTAAGACAGTGAAGCTATTGTTGTCGCTCCGTAGGGATTTTTCTACTGGGTGTCGCGAAATAACACTCGTGTTAAATCGAATCCAGTCGGCAGATTTTCGATGATGACATTTTTGATTCTAACGGGAGAGTACTTGGGAAAAATCAGACAGAATAACAGAGGGTGAGTTAGTTCACACGCACTACTTCGACCTAACTGAACTGCGCTTTTTATCAGAAAGTAGTCAGGTCCTAAGTAAAAATATTAATAATTTAGAATCAGGGTGGTG
>JAHPZR010009101.1:0-10062 GCA_019787425.1 Platygyra sinensis | reverse complement strand
AATGCTTTTTGTATGAATACGTTTCCAAAACGTGGTTACTCTTCTATTTTTAATAAATGGTTTTGTTTGAAGTGGCTCCAGAGGGTAATAATTTATGGGGTTGCACCTGCAAGTGTTATGTTCTGAATCAGCTGTTTTGCATTCGGTTTTACAACCAGTCCTTCCAAACTTACTATTTGTAATAAAGCAACATTTGATTAAATAGTGTTTACCTACATCATCTTTGTTAAAAGTCTGGGTTTAAATCTGAATTTTATGTGTTTTTTACTCTTTTGTGGCTTTATTTGTAGATTTCTTAAATTTCCTTCTGTGAAATCTCCCAAAATTTCCGCAGCACATCACATCCTGCGGGATATGAATTTTAAACAAAAAAAAGTAGGGTTTGTAAAGGCAGTTGTTTTGATTTTTCAATTTTTTTTGTCTTCTACTTTTGCCAAGGAACTGGTCTTATAGATTTCCCTGAAAAAAGAGCTCCAGCTAAAGTGAAATATTTACTAGCAGTCTGCCAAATGTTTACGGAATTTCACTGAAGGAAATGCAAGAAAATTCACTGTCAGTTTTGCTTTTTGTGCTCCGAGCTGAGGTCATAAAAAAATATCAAAAAACACCAGTTGATGTTTTCTTTGGAGCGTGTGCAGATTACTTGAGCTTTCATCCTCAGCACCCATGCAATCATAAAACTATAGGGAGCCACCTTAAAGATCTAATACTTCCTTTTCATTTCTTCAGGAAAAAGATAACGCTTGTGATGCCTGGTACAGCAATGTCTCCAGTTTGACTAAAGAAAACAAGGTGGGTGTGTATTGATAAGAAAATATACTGTCTTAGTAACAGTCAGGACACAATGGTGTAAGATTTTCGTTTGCTCCTTGGATACTCGTCTCTAAAAATATATGGGTTGTAAAAGTGGAAGTCATTTATATGTAGGAGCAAACTTCTTGCATCCTACTAGGATTAAGGAGGCTCGAAAGGGTTTTTTGTTTCTGCAGTGTTTGTGAAACGATGGAAGATTACAAAGAAGGATATTTAATGGTGTGGGCAAACTATATGTCTACTTGCAACTCTATTGCTGGGCTATACTTTGAGGGTACTTGTGACGTCATATCAGTTACCATGGCAACGCACAAATGCAAAAACGTCCACTAAATTTCACTTTTTGTAAAGTATCTGAAAAACTAATTCGGTGACCTATCATTTTTATTTCTTTGTTGGAAAGTTCCCTAAATTCTTTAACTTTTCAGACAGTATGGAAAAAAATAATCTAGTAGAATTAAATAGATTTAAAGAAAATGCGATTTATGACTTACAGGAAATTCTACTAGATAGTTTCCCCCGAAACCACAGGGGGCCCACACAATCTGCCTGGGTAGCCGATTGTTATTTTATAGTAAATGTACTAGATTTACCGTTTGCTTCACCTACAGCCATATATCGCTAACTGTGTATGTAAATCAATGATAAATAAACGTTGAATTACCTTACCTGTGGTGTATAGTCGTCCTTTTGCCTCAAGCGGTTTTTTGAGCGATTTTGAATGAATTTGAGTTCGCCGTTGACTGTTCTGTTTATTTATCATTGATTTAAAGAAAATGCGATTTATGACTTACAGGAAATTCTACTAGATAGTTTCCCCCGAAACCACAGGACGCCCACACAATCTGCCTGGGTAGCCGATTGTTATTTTATAGTAAATGTACTAGATTTACCGTTTGCTTCACCTACAGCCATATATCGTTAACTGTGTATGTAAATCAATGATAAATAAACGTTGAATTACCTTACCTGTGGTGTATAGTCGTCCTTTTGCCTCAAAAGCGGTTTTTTGAGCGATTTTGAATGAATTTGAGTTCGCCGTTGACTGTTCTGTATAATAGAAAGACAAGGGAGGAAACCTTTTGTGAAAGGGTTCCAGCGCCGGGGCGATTTTTCCCGCCAAAATCGCATCGCTCCGCTTTCAAATTTCGCAGCATAAAGGCCAAAAGGTTCACGATTTTTCTCGTACCTTCCAATCGAAAATCCATCCAAATGGACCGGAGCTAGCCCTCGAAGAAAATCAAAATCCCACAGAATTCGAGCGACTGTAATGCGTAGCAAGATCCTTACGTGCCAGTTAGGTATTTTGAATAGCTTATTGTCTAACGTCGTCCAATCAGAAAGGGGCAATCAAGATCCTTACGTGCCAGTTAGGTATTTTGAATAGCTTATTGTCTAACGTCGTCCAATCAGAAAGGGGCAATCGGCGAGACGGTTTGTGTACAGTCGCTCGAATACTGTGGGATTTTGATTTTCTTCAAGGGCTAGCTGGATGGATTTTCGATTGGAAGGTACGAGAAAAATCGTAATTCTTTTGACCTTTATGCTGCGAAGTTTGAAAGCGGAGCGATGCGATTTTGGCGGGAAAAATCGCCCCGGCGCTGGAACCCTTTCAAAAAAGGTTTCCTCCCTTGTCTTTCTATTATACAGAACAGTCAACGGCGAACTCAAATTCATTCAAAATCGCTCAAAACACCGCTTTTGAGGCAAAAGGACGACTATACACCACAGGTAAGGTAATTCAACGTTTATTTATCATTGATTTACATACACAGTTAGCGATATATGGCTGTAGGTGAAGCAAACGGTAAATCTAGTACATTTACTATAAAATAACAATCGGCTACCCAGACAGATTGTGTGGGCACCCTGTGTCGAAACTATTATATTTGAAGTGCCATCGTGAATGGTGCGTGCATGCTAAAAATGAAGATAGGTCACCGAGCAAAATTTCAAGCTAGAAACAAATATTTTCTGCAGGTTTTATTTCCGGTTCGCGCGATTTTACGCAAGATTTAACTTCCGCTGTGCTAATTTTGATTCATTCAGCTGACGCGTTTGTCTTAGTTATGGCGTGTGTAGACTGCGCGCGCATGCTGCTAAAAACCCTTTCGAGCCTCGTTAATTCTGTCTTTCAATGTGTGTGGACGGAAGAAGAGAAATCGTCATAATGGTACATGCTAAACTTGTTAGTACTTACAACAGGATTGGAACCAAACCCATGAACTCATTTTACACATACCAGTCAGTTGCTCTACAACCACTGAACTTTGCATGTGTACGTGCAGGACACTTGAGGTCAATACATAGGTCAGGCACTGCACCGATCCATGCCGGTTTCTACCATTTTATAGTTACTGGTCAAATTAGGCAAGATTATTCAGGCCATCATATCCCAATCTTACTAGTGCTTTTCATCTGTCATAGTTCTAATGTCGTTGCAACTGCTGTTGCTCTCTGTCCATTTTCTCTAAAGTGGCATTTGACTACAGTAGGTTTTCAAAATTGTTCCAGCTGGGTATTTTTATTGACAGGTTGCAAGCTGAGATGATGCACTTTGTTTCTTTCAGGATAAAGTTTGCTCAGTGTTGCACACCTTCAAGAACCAGGAATTTTTGCCCAAGATGCGGGCACTTGAAAACTCGGTTCATTCTTTGGCTGTTTTTCAAGAGCAGTTTGTGGCATTTTTCATTGACAAGGTATGTTTTGTAAAGATTTATTTTGGCGGGTACTTACTTTGCTCCTTTGGTGTCCACATTCCATGTCTCATAGTATACAGTTACTTATACAAATCTGCAAAACAAATGTGAGTTTCGTTAACAACAACTTCAGTACAGGACCAGTTCTTAAAGCAGTTTTTTCAGTTTTACTCCTAGTTCAAAGAGCAATTATCTTAAGTTATCTTTAAAGTTTTTTTCATTGTGAAACAGACCATAGAGTAATAATCTTATCCTGTAGTTAAAGGAGGTGCGTCACAGTTAAACGGTTTGAAAAAATTAGCCTGAATTTTTCAATTTCGTTGTTTGTAATCCGTGTTAATCTTCTCCATCCTTAACCATCCTTGTTCTCTTATGTTTTATTATTATCTCTTTAGTGTTTTCTTATCTTTCTAAAGTATTATTTTCAGGTTTCCTTTAATTTAAATGTCGATGGTCAAAATAACTCATAATACCGGGACGTAGCCCCTTTAAACTTGACTGTAAAAAGTTTTAACTCCATGCATTTTCAACAGGTACAACCATACAACCCTGGTAGTTTAGCTCCTTCACGTCTCATGCTTACCACTTCTTCATCTCACTGTTTTTACTGCTCCTTTTTCTAGATGAACCAGTTGTCTTCAATGGTAAAAACCTTTGTGGAAGGACAAGAATCCATGTTGGAAAGCTTAGATGAGATGATCGAAAGACACGCACAAGAACAAGTCAGTGGATGTTAACAAGCTATTCTTTGATCTATTAAATAATTATTGGATGAGGTTGAGCATGATACCATGAATTATCAAAACCGAGGTTTGTGTTATCTGCCTCAGCCTTCGGCTTCGGCAGATAACATAGACACGAGGTTTTGATAATTCATGATATCATGCGAAAACCGAATTCAATAATTGTTTTATTATGCAGTTTTCACATAATTCATTCTCAGAAACAGAAGCGAAGCGTTCAGCCATTTTTTCTGAGGAGAACACTCCAAGGGGCTTAGTAATCAGGCAGACGTTGAACTTGACATGATAAATGCAATATCTTCAGCAGATATTGCATTTATCATGTCAAGTTCACAAGCTATTGTGAATTGATTGAATGCTCTCGACCAATCAGATTTTTCATAGTGAGTCTGATGTATAATAATGTGAATTTTGCAGTGCTTATCAGTCACACGCGCCCTCCAACGATTTTTTCCCATTTCAAAAACTACACCTACTTTGCTCAAGCCAATATGGCGGCGAACTTACGATCGCGAGCTCCAAAACGAAAACGCCTGCACTGCAGGCTACCGTCTTCATCATCCAGGTCTCATCTGGTGCTCTGCCGAGCTATTCAACTGATTCTTTAGAAAAAAAGGTTGCAAATCAGCCGCCTACAATAACAATAAATCGTTTGATAACCCAAACCATGTTCCAGCTTTTGACAAAAATGTTTTCCACTTCTACAGGCTCAAAGTTATGACGAAATAATGAGGTTGACAGACGCTCTTTTGAACAACCAGAAAATCGTCATGAAGGTAAACACTGCAATTACATGTACTTCATTACAGTTTCATATGTTAATTCAGGGACACAAAGGGCCAAACCTTCCATAACAACTTGATTTCGTTTGCTGTGTGTATAAGAATCGTGTCCTTTCCTAGACGAGTTGGATTACCCATAATAGGGGGATAACAGTTGTATAAAAAAGAGACATCAAACTAGTCTACACTGGTTTTTTTCCCAGTCCCTCCCTCCCTCTCTCCTAAATCCAATACTTCCCACTTGACTGGAAACTGAATTGATAGCACGGGCCTCTCTGTGGTGATACTGGCATGTAATATAAGGGATCATTGTAGAGAAAATGAGCGTTGCGTGTGTGTGTGGGAACAATGTGACGTCATATCCGGCGGTTTACGTCAGTTGACACAAATGTACACTTTCTACGGAGAAACCTGGCACTTTTCAGACGTAACAAAAATTCAGTCTGTTACTGTTACACTTAGTAACTACGATACAATTAAGTTTAGTTTTTCTTCTGGGGTGTATTATAATTTGCACGGCGAAGGTCGTGAAATCCTGGCAAATTTCGTCTTTAGGAGATTCACTAGCAAAAAAAAATCTTCATAGTTTACATTCATTTTCTTGACAGGATCTACAACAGATGTTCTTCAAGCAGATGATGTTATTATTTCAAGATGTGACTGACAAACAGACCGAGAGGCTATCTGACGACGCTAGCAAGGTAAATTGTATTGCATTGTATTGCACTTTAGATTTCGTGTTAAGCTGCTCATTTTCTTGGGGACGTTTCCAGGGTTTACCCTGTTTACATTTTGGGATTTTACAAACCATCATTGAATCTCTTATAGAACATTTCATTTCCTCTTCTTTACTTTCTACATGTACTTAGAGTTTTGAGTTTCTACAATTCCATTTTTTCAAGGTTACAGAAGTGACTTCGACTGCTGGGAAAAATGCGGAAACTGCAAACACTAATCTAAGAAGGTATGAGCACGATGTGGTTTTAGGATGTGATGTTAAAACAGCCATTGTCACATTAAATTCTGGAGCCTAAAGAACGAAAATATCGTTGTCTTCCCACGTTTGGAAATGTTTTAATAGAAGACGAAAATTGGTTGAGATACAGAAACATGTCTTAAATCTACTTAAACTGACCAACCCTTTGATTTGATGTTTTTGTTTTCTTTTTGTTACTTTTCCTTTCATGTTCTATATGTACGATTACTATATTACTACAAATCTTACATGTTCACCTTGAACTTTCTTATACTCTTATACTTGACTTGATTTCAGTTATTGTGACTCTCTGAAGAACTGCGCTGCGCAGTTCTCAGATAACTGCACACAAACCGCTGTTGACAACACTTCTAAAGCGCAGGGGAGTTCCAAACAGGTAACAGAACGACAGTTCTTTGCACTGTACCGGTTTTTGCAATTGCTGAAATTGATTGCTCTTTGGCTATAACCAACAACGTTTTTGATATAACATTGGAGTGGACAGTTGTAACTGTCTGTTGTAAGAAGTTACCATTATCAATCATGCACCCTTAGACGAGATAGTTCACAAATACAACAAATACAGGTTTGAGTTGCCGTGATATAATCGAAAACTCAACGAATGATTGGCAGAGTAACGATAATTATAAGCTGAAAAAAGTAGGAGGGTTTTTACATGTAATTGTTTCAAATGGAATTCTATCTTTCTCTTTAGGCTGCTGAACAAATTCATGACACCACAAATATTCAAAAAGGCGTCGAGGAAGATGTCATGAACGCTTCACACAAAGTGAACGAGGTATGATGTACATCAGTGCTCCAAATTAGACAGCACTAAGTAAAAATGAGATTCAAAAGACGAATTGTCAAACGTGAGTTCTGTTCAAAAAGTTAAAAGGGAGAATGGCAAAGGTTGTGGGGTAGGTTTCTAGTGAATTCAAAGTCTAGACTATGTGTAATTCTATTTTGGGCTCAAATTTATTTCGCAGACAGCGCAAAGAGCAAATAAAAACAATTTGTTTTTTTTTCATTGTTGCTGCACACTTAACATTGTTGATTTGCGTGCAGTCAGGGTACCACTGATCGGTTAAAATATTATGTACTTATGTGTGTTATTGTTTCAATATAATATTTGTTTTTTCAGCTGGCCGTTCAATGGCAGAACATGTTGGAAGACTCATTCAGTCAGCACCTTTCAACTCTCAAGTCTTCTTCAGCTCAGCAACAGAGTTCAGTAAAGGTTAGATTGTAGCATGTCTGCTGTCTGTGAATTCATAACCACACGAATACCACATATTCCAAAACAATAAACTGGCGCAATAGGTTGACTCTGTCTAATTTTCCTTCAGGTATGTGAAGAACAACTTGAGCAACATTTCACCGATGTAAAAACTGCGCTTGCCTCTCATAGCCACTCGCTTGGAGAAATGGCCGCCACACAGGAAGGTCACCTGTCTGACCAATCAGAATTAATGAACACTTGGTCACGTGACCAGAACAAACTTGTTGAACAGGTCAATACCAGAGTAAACCAGTTTCTGCTGGAAGATTTAAAAGATGATTTACCAACAGGTTTGTTATTTTCTAGATCGTTACATATCGTTTGCTACTTGTTCTTCACAATTGATTGAGCAAAATGGAGCACATGCTGATTTTTTCAACGGGCATTTTAAGCACTTTTTTGGGGGGGTGGAGCGGGTAGAAGCGTGGAAACCAAAACGAGTTTCCTCTTCCCAGCGTCCCTGTCGTACAATCATAATTTCAGTATTGAATTAATGTAATAACAATTTATTCCAGGCACCACCCCTCAGAGGCGCCCATTTGACTATCCAACAAAGCTGATAAGAACAGAGCCGCTTAACGTACTTAAACAAAGATTTCAAGCCAGTTATGTAGCACCGCCTTTCTCGCCAGAGCCTCAGCTGATCAAGGTATTTACAAGTCGCCAACATAACTTTGTATATCAGAACCACTCTTGTATTAAAGGTAGTGATTTTGTGGACCAAGTGTCATGTCTCCCATGATTTTGCATCGTTGAGTGACATGTATTTTCCCAGATTTGCATAATGGAGAAAAAAATATTGCTGAAAGAGTGATGGCGTTTTTTTCACTGTTCTCTGCTTGTTGGACTCTTGTTAACCGTCTTTGTTGTGGTGATATATTGAATGAGAGCCATTTTGTCATTCGAAATGCCTTACATCAAGAAACTCAAGGCTACTTTGAACACTCTGACGGGCTAAGTAAATACCGGCGAAACTTTCTGTTTAACTTGTAGCAGTATTTGTTACTGTTTCGTAATTAGCTACCATTGTTCTTGTTAGTAATTTGGTAACTTATTGACTTGATAATGATGTCAGTGAAAACGTCGAAACATCGTCTAGCTTTTGCGCTTGTTTTTTTCTTACCTTATAATGTTTTTAAAACAATTATTTTATGCCAGTTTTTTATGGCTCAGTAAAATTGCTTTGAGTAGTCGCTTTTATGGAAAAAGTTATTATAATGAATTGTCGTTAGTTAACTCAAACATCACTGGAGCTTTAGAGTTTTTTGTGACCTTATCGCCCTCCCCACACCCCCCGCTGTCCCCCACAGGGTGGTGTTTTTTCAGTGCAATGTCATTGCCAAGTATAATGCTGGACTTGGTCTGTTGTCTTACAGAGTGTTTCAAGTGAAGAATCTATGCCAGTGTTTGAGTTGAGTCCAACTAGCACTGTCAGTTCGGACACTGGTGTGTATCCGTTGCGCAGCAGTGAAGGCGATGTCCCTGATAATGACAGCCTTGAAGATAGTGAAAATGAAGTTATTGCCACAGATGAAGCTGTTTTCGTGGAACCACTGCAGGTGAGCAGTATTCAAAAAACACTTTTATTTTTTAGAGTGCGAGTCCGGTTGCACCTTTCGTGGGGCTCTCGACTCTGTTTTTCACCTCTTGTTCGGCAAGGGGAAAATTTTTTTCTTTCATTAGAATTTGTTAAATGCTTTACAGCGGTTATCAGTCACACGCGCCCTCCAACGATTTTTTTCCATTTCGAAAACTACGTTTTGGTGGACGTCAATCAAATGTCTCCATGACAATAACGGCGTCAAATTCTCAGAGTATCCGAGTTGCCCTTTCATATCATCTTTACTTGACTCGTCGATAAACAGAAACTGAGAAGTAAGACTTATAAAATCGTTTGAAGCGCCTTTTCGTTCGTCTCGCTCACGGGCAATGCTTTGAAGCTACAAATTTACAAACATTGTACAACCACAACAACATGATATGAACTACATATAAATATAAACTTTATTACAGAATGAACTACAAAAGTCTAACTGCTAATGTCTTGCGGCTTTCGTTACCTTTTTATTTCTGACATTCCCACGTGCCGTGTGGTTCTCTTGACGGTTTGCTTTGCATATAATTTGCCTGTCTGGTACTAGTATTCCAACCACGCTTGAAACTCGTCAAGATTGATCTCTGCATGCCGGGATTATCACTGAGTATTTTAGCAAGGCGAATGACAAAGATTTCTGCGGTGAAAATAATCTGCATCCATAACAAGCTGATAAATAGTCAATCTCCACATAAAGCGACTCATTTCAGAGGCCAACTTTTTCAGCTACCTTGTATCTTTCCTTTCTTCGACTTTTCTCTTTGGCGGATCGCTCACGGCTCTAATTTTGTTTCGTACGCCGCCTTCTTCACAAACGTTTCGCTCGCAAAAAGTGTTTATGCTATGCAATTCAAAGACAAACCATGTTTCCTCTACATAAGAGCCCTCCATCTCAGCGAAATTGCAAATTACTTTGTCAGAATAACTGAGCGATTATTCCTGATCCAACGACGATCGAACATGGCCGTGAAACTGACACGACGAAATGAACACGAATATTGTCATGGATACATTTGATTGACGTCCACCAAACTTAGTTTTTGAAATGGCAAAAAATCGTTGAAGGGCGCGTGTGACTGATAACCGCTGTAAAGTCATTCAGATAGGTGATTAAGGTGAAGTTTATTGCCAAAAAAAACGCTATGGTCCCCGCCAGTGCATGAACACGTTGCC
>JAHPZR010009099.1:7500-19720 GCA_019787425.1 Platygyra sinensis | reverse complement strand
AATCCCGATTTTTTGAATCTCCAAGGGAAACGAAAGTTGGTTTGAAAAGCGTGCAGTTTAGAGAAATCCTGAAAAAATAACAGCGTTCAACTGAGGGAAGGGAAACAATTTTCGGGAGGTTCCAAAAATCGATGGATTTCACTGACCATAGCGTCATACATGTGTCTAGGAACCTAACTTCCCACTCATGCGACGAAAAAGTCGGATTTGAGAAAGTGCTTACGTTTTAAGCATAACTTTTGCCAAAACCATATCGAAGTCACGTCCTAAAGCGGAACTTTTGGAACGCTAGTCAGTATAACATGAATTGACAAGCTCTTGTCTTCAACACCTACGTTACGAAAACTCCAGCTAAACTATACCGGGTAAAAATCTTGAAAAAAAAAGAAAACAAAAGATGAAGATAAATTGAACTCCTTTACAACCCAACAATTGACAGTAAATTATAACCTGCACTACTGAACGTGATACGTCTTGCGCAAAAATGATTACATGAAACATGCTAAAATGGCAAACGGCAGAGTGCGGGAGGAGAACATAACATATCCTTCCCTTCCACGTACGAGTATGATAGATGAAAATCGCAGCCCACTCAAACTATAACATAATACCGATAATATGAAAGTGTCGATGTCTCAAGTTTTCTTGCATAGGAAGCTATTCACCAAGCGAGGGCGAGAAAACTGCGAGTCTTCTCAATCAACAGGTTACACTGACTTTATCATTGAAGTTGTTGGAAAGCAGAATTCGCACTTCATACACCTCTACCTAGCTAGGGAACAGAACTTTAGCCATGGGACCTCGCTGATTTGGTAGGGTTAATTCAGCCAAACTCAGTCAGTTTCACAATTAACCGTTATAGTGAACCTATAATGCTGCATGTTTTGAAATCAGTGAAGTAACTTTCTAACTTTTCTCAAACTCACGAGTACCTCGGAAGTTGACTTTCAAAACAACGTGATGTCCTCGAGCAGGTTCGCTCCATAAAATCTGCGGCGTGGGTGTTTTATCAGTTTACATCGTACTTGGTCTCCGCAATTGTACCGCCTACGTAAGAATTTTGCTGTCTTTTGTTCCTCACTGCATGAAACATCGTTCTAGTTTAATTTATAGGAGGTGCTGTTGATTTTTAACATAGAGCTTTCGTTTTATTTTATGCTCTCCACGTTTTCCTCTTGGAGCGGGAACAAAGACGCTGTTAAACGTAGCTTCAAGTGTCACTAGTTGACGTACAAGGTTTGTTTAAGTGGCTTTTGTTTCTATGAATCTGTGATGAAAAGTACCGAGACCAGGGACCTAGAGGAGCCAGACTAGAAATTTCAGCGGAGAATGAAAGCTAGTAACTGAATAATTTATTTTCCTACTGCCAAGGAAAATGTATGAAGGGGACATATTTGACTACCGTCTCACTATGAAATACCGGACAAACGATATTTACTGATTGCCAGAGGAAAAAGAGATCTTAAAGATACATTGGACTGAACTGATTGGCTTTCTTTGATTCATGTGCCTAAAGTGGAGTGGAGCAAAATAACATGATTTACAGGAAAGCTTGTCGACTTCATCGAAGAAATCTCTACAGTAATTTAGAGAAAGCTATTCAACTGCCAGAAAAAAAGCCTGAGACCTGGCTAACGCTGTACATCTAAGGTTTCTTCTTCAGGAAACGCATGTGAATATTATACACAAGGTTTCGTAAATGGCATAAAAACATTGACTCTATTGTCGATGCCGAAAGGGTAAAGTCTATCTCGCAGGCAATGACTAAGCAATTTCAAATCTTTGCGATGAGCTAAGTCGCAGTCGTTGTTTCTATCGTGCTCAGTATATACCAAGTAAAGGTCACTTTTCATCCACTTACGAATACAAATTAAAGCCGACGGTTTGTGTGATCGCTTTTTTTTTTCTTATTTAAGTTTCTAAATTCTACATTTTCACTTACAATTCAGTCTATTACCCAACCGATCGATTTTCCACGCCGAAAAACTGGCTGCTTTCACGACATATCCCATTCTCTCACCTCTACGCCATTTTATCAGTGAAACGCGCGGAGAAACTTAAAACTACACAGTGAACATGCTAGAAATGGCAAAACCCCAGCACTCAAGGACAAATAACTGGCTTTCATAAAACCACTGAGTTTCCGAGGCCCTTAGCCAAAGGTACCGCCCTCGATCCCCCTTCTTTAGGCAACAAACAAAGGCGATTGGTGCTCAATTTAAAATGGACGTATACTTTTATTATTCATACAGCACTTTTTTCTGGCTGCAAAGTCAAGATTTTGTTTTTCATTTTCCCTGAGGCGCTTATCCTTGACAATTCAACTATTTTATCTTCTGTGCGTTTCGGAAACCCGTGGAAAAACCCTTTGTGATATATCTTTTAGTGTATTCGCTGATATTTCAATACATAGATAAAACAACTTGCGGTTGCACAGGCAATATCTGTCTACATATCAACCGTTTTCATTCACTGCTTGTTATAATGGGTCATAAATTAGCTAAATGACGTATTTTGAGGTTTGATATACAAAATCATGTCTTCGGTGCGGTGGTTCCTGAGTAGTTAGCATGGCAGAAAAGAAATTTAATGACGTTAATTGCAAGCCAAACTTGTAAAAAAAGTGTTAATATGCCTGTTGACTGGGAAGATATGATGGAAGAGCACGTACAGCTTTGTGAAGTCACGATATTTTCTAAATTTAAAAATAATTGCAATTTTTGTCGTTTGCGTGAGGAAACATGGGCGAGCAACTTCGATGACTCTAAAAACACTGATCAAGATTGTGAAAATTAAGAAGTCTGCAAATCAAACTTAATAGCAAGTGCACAAAAGGTGAAGACAGTCTAATTAATGGAATAGACAAAAGCCTGTATCCGTTCGAGATGATTTAAGGTAAAAATTTGTTTTATTTTTCTTTCATTTAAGCTCGCGTGATCAAATTGAAGCGAAACATTCCAGAAAAAGATCACATAATTAAACGAAAAAAAAATTGTTCCCCTGCAATTAACAGGATGTTTTCTTTCCGGTATCTTCTGGAAACAAAGGATTTATTTAAAAATGGAAAAAATTAGTGAACTTCATCATGTCAGTCTGCGATACCGGAGGTTCTTTTTTCTCGAAAAACACGCTAAAGCGCCAAACCGGAATCACAGCTTTTTGTTTTTACTCCCAGGAAATGAGCCTAAATAAAAACATTTGCTGAAAGTTGAAGAACACTAATCATTGTCTAACATGTGTCTCTTGGGAAGACTGATTTTGAATGTCATTGGTTAATACCGTCTCATGCATTCGATGTCGTTGATATATATTTTTTTAAAATACTTTGGAATAAACCCAGTTGAATGCAAGCTACCTGTCAGTTTTTGTCATTTGACAGTATTTGTTTCATATTTAGATGGATTTATCGGTCAATGCATCAGCTTTTCCGGAACGAATATCACATTTTAATAAGGAGGCGCTTCCGAACAAAAAAGACAGAAGATCTTTACCGAAAACAAAAGGTCAAAAAATCCCTGAAACGCAATATGAAAGACAAATATCTTTGCTGAGCTGATAATAAGCTTTAAATGATTCGGCTGATAAACGGTATCATCTGAATCGGTAAAAATCTAACGGAACATTTAACAAAATCAAAGGAAAAGAAACCGAAAAATACCTGCACAAGAGCCAATTCAAACTTGAAAAAAAAAGCCGAAAAAAAAACTCCTTCTGTTCTAATGCTATATATGACCAGGACAGAAATGCGATAAACTTCTATTTTTGATTTTTGGGAGACCCGACATTTTTCGTTAATCACATGCTAACCAATTGCGGTTTTCCAAACGATATTTCACTTCGAAGATCAAAAACAAGAGCCTACAGGAAACAGCTCTTTGTAATTAAAATCGCAAACGAGCTCAGGAAATAATTTTCGGCTAAAATCTATATCATTTTCGCTCTGCGCGCCGATGCGACAGCTCATGCAAGCTAGGAATTTACCGCAAGTTAAGACACTTGTTAACAGCTTTAATGGAGTGCAAAACATTCAACACAACTACGTGACTACTAAGATCTCGCTATACTATTGACCGCAAGTAATTAAATTGAGGCATATTAGCAGCGGTTTTGTCGGAAATGACACGTTTACACAAATCATACGTTCCAGTTGCTAAAGGGTGGGGAGGGGAGGGCAGAGGTTAAATTGTGGGATAATGTGAGCAGGTGCTCCCAGTGGGTGGGGTTGAGTGGTTAGTTCTTCAGGGCCCTATCTTTGCGGTGCACCACAACAACCTTACTTTAGATAGTTTCATGTATAGACCGGTATCGTGGCGCTGGTTTTCACGTACAACGTAAGCATAACTAAGTCAGTTCCTGAGACGAGATTTACGCGTTCAAAATACGCCAAAGAGGGAAGGGAAGTGCGGAGGAAGTAATAACGCGACAATCACTCAAAAAATGTTGAAGAGGAACCATATCAAAACCCTAAACCTAACCCGAAACTACTCTAGGAAAAATCATTTTATGCTTAGCTCTGAGAGCTCTCGACTCGATTGTAACCCAGAGCCAGTCTCGTTTCAAATTCTGTCACTACGTCAATTTACCTTTGGTGCCATGTTTCCAAATGCAACTCCAACACGCTTTTAAAAAAACTGTTTGGACCTCTGTTCTACCGTTCACTTCGAAACCATATCAGATCACCGGGATGTTAGCTTAGGTCAAGAGATTATCTTTTTCTTAGGTTGATGCCTTATTGTTCCGCTTCTGAAATGGACGAGGTAGATTACAAGAACGATAACACAAGTGCAGGAGTGCTCTTCACACGTGCAAAAAGAATCACAGCATCACTTCTTGTGTAGTTAATGTTAAGGCTACTTTACGCGTATCGGAATGCATAGCATATGTATAAGAGTGTTCACACGCGATACCCGTAAGCACTGGGCTAATACTCTGGCGCAATACGTCAAATTTTCAAAAAGAGGCAAAGAGCTTTTATCCTCTTACTTAATGTAAGTCCCATCGAAGAGATGTTGGAGACTCCTCGTGCGGGTGGACCGGCGAGGGTGGGACTCTGCAGAGACTCTGCTCCCGTTAACTCTACCCCATGAGGGGGGTAGGGGGAAGCAGAGAACGAGGAGCATTTTGCTTGAATTATTTTTCGTTCTTTTTTTTTCTTTAAATAAACATGTTAAAACACGCGTTTTAACTTGTATCCATATCAGATGACTATATCTGGCATTAAAAACTTGATTTAAACGTCAAGAATATTCGAAATTGTCCGCCTTTAACTGGGCGTGGCTCAATCTTTGTTTCACCCCGAAAAGACAACACTAAAAACGGAAATTACAGCGTTTTTCATTATTATTTCTTCGAGTGCTCCCTACCTAAGATACTTCGCCGGTAAAAATATCCGAGACCAAAATCCTAGGTTTGCACCTCCTAAGGGGTGAGACAACAAGCGCACAAGCATCCCCATCCTGGGGTTTCACTTGGTAAGGCAACGACGAAGGCACAAGCGCGGAAACAACCAACGGAACAAGATTTCCATTTGACTTCCACTTACCCTTCTTTCACAAACGTTTTTTTATTCATACTTCCTCTTCATCTAGCGAAAGCGAAAACCAGACGTTAGTTTTTTGGGGGCTTTGTCTACACCAGATACAGGAAAGGACAAGAAAAACAAATCTGTCAAATAAATATTTTTATTGTACTAAAAAGCTTGCTTTGTGTATGCTGATGAAAAAACCATACTTTGTAATTCTCCTTGTTCTATTTTGATCCTTTTTATTTGCCCTTTTTTGGATCTCCTTGCAAGCAGAATACTGTAACGGATCCAGCCAACTGTTTCTGCTTATTTCTTGCGTAATTAACTACAGACTTCCTGGAACAACTGTCAAGATGCTGGAGGCGTGACATTCAAAATGGGATGCTTTCAGTGTTTACGGTGTTACAAAAAAACATCCTACGAGCCTTTTATGGTCATGTTTTGCAATAAAATTCGCATCAATGTGCCTGCAGTATTGAAATCTGAGTCCTAATTTGCCCTGAAAAAACTAGAACTCGCGACGTGAGATGTTTAGGGCCCAATAGGGGCACTATTTTATCCGGAAAATATAAAACGTATCACACCAACACACCAATATTTTAAAAGTAGATATAAAACTATTTCAAGAAAGTTAAGATGTCCTTCATTTCTTCGTCATCAATATGCTCCGTTGATCCCAAAATAGCCAAAGTTTGCACATTCCTGGTTGTGAAAGGTGTGACTGATATCATTGACATCGCCCAAAAACATTTCCAATGGTAAGTAATAGTAATTGGACCGAATGGAGTACAATTCAGGGAGTAATCGAGCGAGTAATTTCAAAATCGGACGAGCGCGAAGCGCGAGGCCGATTTGAAATTACGAGCACGATTAGTCCCTGAATTGTACGACACGAGGTCCAATTACTAATTAATCGTATCTATAACAAATTTCGGGGAAAAAATGTCTTCTGAGAACTTTTTTTGAGCGAAAACGTCTGTAGCGCTTTTCCTAAGTTTTGAAAACTGTAGAACACATTGCTAAGAAAGCCATTGAAGCGCGCGTAATTGGCGTGAAAATCACGTGGGTATCCAATTACAGGTGTCCGATTACGAAAAGTTCGAATCGGACAGCTGTAATTGGACACCCGCGTGATCGGGCGCCGATTACGTGACAAATAGGCGCGCGGAGAACCAATCACGATCGAGAATTTTGTTATAGATACGATTATGTATATTACAAATTGTTTACATTTTGTTAACTTGGAAGACTGTTTTGTCGCACATTTATTAAACACTCAGAATGTTTTATCATGGACATTTGGGTGTGGTCAATCCTTATGATCATGTCTAAGTACAAAGACGGGTATGGTGTTACATGAAGTGGGAATTAAGACGTTATTCGCTTTTTAACCAACCTCGTTCCCAGAGCACTATCACTTTTCTCAAAAATAAACACAAATCTAAGACGTCGCAACCGTGTTGACATTCCCCCTCTAAACACACCTATCGATCAATGAATGCGTGCATAGCGTCTCAGTTCCAAAAAAAAAAAAGGCTTATTGACTTTTTTTGGAAAAACTGAGGTAGAGTCTGAAGTAGGCTGTTATTTGTTTGTTACAGAGACTGTCTTTATCAAATTCTCAGAACAAACATTCATAAGAAGATGAAAAGAGAATACATATCACAGGCTGAGACCGAGAGGGTCACCGTAAAATCGTTGGCGAGAATACAGATTGGCGGTATTGCAGTGGTGGTTTGAATGAGACAAAACAAAACCAGAAGAGAATTTGCAGCGAGTTAGTGAAAGCCAGTATTGATTTAACCGAGAGGCTTCTTTGGTTCGGCCATATCTGTAAGTAGCGGATCTCGTAGAGGCGATACAAGCCAAAGACACAAAATTCTCTCCCTTCCTTGCGTTTAAGCAAGAATGATCACTTTTCACCCCGCCCTCTCTTCTCTCTTTAGAGTAGACCTGGATGAGCCACTCAAACAACTACAGCGTGAAGATTTTTCTCTCGTGAATTGTAAGTCTGTTTCAGAGGTGTAGTTAGCTGGGGAGCAGTGCAAAGGTCACCGAGCGCGAAGTAGTCGAAGTTAAACGGTCAAGAGAAATAACTACAAAACTCGAACGTCCTTCCTCGTGATTTTATACTGGCTATTCCTTGCTTTACTCTTTAGCTTGCGGGACTCGGGAAGACGGACAATTTCTTCGCAATCTCCTACAAGGCGGACTAACATCAAGTTCTTCGGAGTGCGGGAAGCAGAAGCTGGAAGTAACCAAACTCTTTCCAGCTAACCAATTAAGGTGGTCTCTTTAATCACACTGTTAAACTACTTTTGGCACAATAAAGAACATCGTCTGAAGAGCTAACAATCCGGCTAACAATACAAACGTTTACACTGGAAATGGTTTAACATTCGAAATTTCGTTTTGGTGTTGATCTATCTTGGTAATCCACCTTTTTTCAGGTTTCTTTCAATTTAAAGGAAGTTTTATAGAAGGCCAAAATAACTTAAAACTTTACCATGACTGAGCTCCTTTAATTATTGATTTTTAACAAAACTCATAGATCACTGTTTTTAGTGCTCAGTGCATAGAAACCCTTTACTTATTTTTTTTTTTAAGAATGGTGTAACTGACTATATTGCGAGGTAAACAAATTTTAAAAGCGAATACAAAGAAGGCTTTACCTTAAGGGGGAGGGTGCGCACCCCTACACCCTCCCCTAGATCTACCGAGATGTTGCTGGGCAACGTAAAGTACCCGTACTAATTCACTGTCAGGAGATCGGGCATTCCAGTGCATAGAAACCCTTTACTTATTTTTTTTTAACTTATTTAGTCCAGACCCTCTTTTTGGCTTCGGGGAACCACTGTAAATAAGTTCGGATCTATCACGTAATGAAGACTAGTGATTTAAATGTTTTGGGTCCCTCTATATTGAATTTCGAAGGAAAAACTGTCCAGTGGGAAAATAAAGAGCTGTGTTTTTTGTTTTTTTTTTGATATCTTTATTTACCATCTGCATGTGTTTACCTAGTTTACATTGTTGCCAGTTCAATACAGTGAAGGAGTATTTCTTCTAATTAATAATTTAAAAAAATAATACCGTATTGTATATATAGGACATTACACGCCTTTATAAGTATTTAAATCGTTCAAACGTGTTTCTTGTGGGGCATACATTGGAGGAGGAGTATTTTTCCAATTAGTTATTAAGAAAATTTTTCAATTCTGTATTTAAATAACACTTTGTCAACGAAAGTAGAGAGGTGAGTAGCTTTGTTATGCATCTTACAAGTGTGGATGTAGTATCTCATAACCAAAGTCGTATAATTAAACTTCTTCAATAATGTTTTATCATATGGGCCGGACATGATGCCAAATAATTTTTCGTCAATCGTTGGGGTAAAGTTCGAATTATTGACAGCATTAAACCAGTCGATGACATTTTTTACAAAGTGTTTAACAAATTCGCAATCTTTAAATGTGTGATCAATTGAATCATGTTCACCGCAATAGAGGCATTCGTCATCCGTTTTGATTCCGTGTCGAAAAAGCTCTTTTTTTGTTACTACAATTCTATGAATAAGTTTGAATTGAAATTCTTTTAATTTTGATTCCTTACAAATGTTTTTCAGGAAGTTAAATATTTTTTGCCACGCCTCTCCATCCAGGTGCATTGTTTGGTTCAATTTTGTTGGGCCAGTTTGACACCTCGTGTGAATTTTTTTGTTAAATAAACGATAGAAGTCCCTAGTTTTGGCTTTGCCTAAGTGGATTGCTGTCTGGTCGTCTAGTTGGAAATGGGGGCTGTTCTCAATGTATAGTTCACTTTCCGGTGGAACTGTGGTTTTTGCTTTTGTGACTAGATGCTTCGGTATTGCACTTACAGCTTGGTAAAATTGGAGGAAGTTCGTTTTACAAGCGAATTTGTTTTTAAATTCTTGGTAAGACATAAACTGGCCATTACTATTCAGCAAGTCTTGTATAGACAGAATATTGTTATTAAACCATTCACTGATGAATATGGGCTTCCCTCCAACGAGAATTTCTTTGTTATTGAATAGGATCATATCCCGTCCTCTGTCGTAGTTATACCGGGTTTTCAATTCATTGAAAAATTTTAAAATGTCATTATAAAAACTGATGGCAAACCGTCAATATACTTTGTAAACTTTCGAACTAATAGCAGACAAGAAATAACTTTCAAATAGAAACACACAATTTTAAATTTACAAAACATGTTTCGGATGATCAACATCCATCGTCAGTTGTGAATAAAAGGGGAACCGCTAGTCGGTGTTATATAAAGATAGCTAATAAAATGTATGAATACTAATTAAATAACAACGTGAATGTGAGGTAATAGAGAATACAATGATGAGAAGACAATGGGTATTGGACAAGGAAAATTACAAGCAAGTTAATCATGTCAATTTAACACTTTCATTGTAATTTTCCTGGTCCAATACCCATTGTCTTCTCATCATTGTATTCTCTATTACCTCACATTCACGTTGTTATTTAATTAGTATTCATACATTTTATTAGCTATCTTTATATAACACCGACTAGCGGTTCACTTGTATTCACAACTGACGATGGATGTTGATCATCCGAAACATGTTTTGTAAATTTAAAATTGTGTGTTTCTATTTAAAAATATACTTTGTGCAGTAGTTACATCTTAAAAGAAAACTCAAAGCTCCATATCTATCTAGATAATAGTCTGGGATAGTTTTCCAGTTTTTCCTTCCTGGTGCGAATAGTCTCGGAATCCAAGCTAACCGCAATGCTTTAATCATAGTTTCTACGTCAATCATACGAATACCCCCTTTGTCTCGATCTTGATAGAGGCCTTCTCTTTTTATTTTGTCGTTTTTGTTTTTCCATAGAAACTTAGACAGTTTTGTTTTGATTATTGGCGTTATTTCTTGAGGGACATTGAGAATTGATACTGAGTAAACGAGTTGTGATAGAGCGAGAGATTTTATAATTAGTACTCTTCCAAATAGTGTGAGGTCACGTGCCCTCCATAGGTCCAGATTTGTTTGCAATTTTTGTAACTTGTGGTTGAAATTGTGTTGGTTATTTCCCTTTTCGTCGTACGAGACATGGATTCCTAAGATTTTGACCGGATTGCGTAGCCATTTCAGTTGTAATGCATTGTTTTTATTATTTTTCCATTTTCCCAACCAGATCGCTTTTGTTTTTTTCCGGTTTAATTTTAGGCCCGCTAGCGAACCAAAGTTATCAACTATTTCTAAGGCCTTTTCTACAGAAGCCAGGTCAGCACAAAAAAGATTCGTATCATCTGCATATTGGCTCAATCTCAGTTCGTTTCCTAATATTTCAATTCCTTTGACATGTAGGTCTTGTCGGATTTTATTGGCCAGCACTTCAGCTGAAAGAATAAACAAATACAGGGATAGTGGGCATCCCTGACGGACTCCTCTAGACGGCCGAAACCAATTTGTCAGAAAACCAATGTTTGATGCTGCACTCTCTATGTTGGTGTAAAAGGTGCTAACCCATTTTTGAATACTCGTACCAAAATTAAAGACGTCCAATGTTCTCATTATAAAGGGCCATTTAAGGGAGTCAAAAGCTTTTCTGAAGTCTAGAGACACTAGAATACCTGGAATGTTATACGTCTTAGTATATTCCATGATGTCGATTATGAGACGGATATTTTCCCCAATGTAGCGTCCTTTTATAAAACCAGTTTGGTCCGAATTTATTAGCTTTGGTAGCGAAGCTTCCATTCTTTTTAGCTATGGCTTTAGTTGCTATCTTGCAATCGACGTTAAGTAAAGTTATTGGTCGCCAATTTGATAAGTCTAACAGGGAGTCGTCCTCCTTTGGTGTAAGAGAAATGATGCCTCTTCTTTGGGAGATGGAAAGCTCGTTTGCTTCATAAGCCTCATTGAAGCTTTCGACGAGGTTATGTCCTAGCAGTTCGAAGAAAAATTTATAAAATTCTACCGTAAAACCATCTTCACCCGGAGACTTATCATTTTGAAAAGTTTCTAAGACCTGTTTACATTCGTCGTACGTTAAAAGGCCTTCAATTTCATCTCGCTCTTCATCAGAAAGCTTAGGAAGGCGCAATTCCTGAACAAAGCTATCGTATTCCTCTTGTGTTACGCTACATCCTGATGTATATAAATCCTTAAAATACTTTCCAATAGCGTCCAAAACTTGGGTCTCATTTTTAATAATTGTTTCGTTCTCCACCCGTAGTTCAGATATAGTCTTTTTATTGTAATTTCTTCTCTCTAAGTTAAAAAAGTATTTGGTGGGGCGCTCACCTTTTTCCACCCATCTACACTTCGATCTAAAAATTGCTGCGTTTCCCGTCTTCGTGTATATTAATGTGAAGAGTTATCATCGCAGTAAATTTTCCAATTTAAGCAATTGGAAAGAAGAAGCCTGAAAACAAAAATCAGGGCTTCAACGGAATTCGAACCCATGACCTCCGCGATACCGGTGCGATCCTCTACCAACTGAGTTATGAAGCCACACATTGGGAGCAAGGTCAATATATTGAGTTCATATTTTCCCGTGGAGTGAAATGATGTGAAGTTTATATGAAATAATTCATATTTGTACTGCGGTTGTAGATGAATGTGAAGAGTGATCATCGCAGTAAATTGATCTTGCTCCCAATGTGTGGCTTCATAGCTCAGTTGGTAGAGCATCGCACCGATAT
>JAHPZR010009099.1:0-2500 GCA_019787425.1 Platygyra sinensis | reverse complement strand
TCAATCAAATGTGATCTTGTACAGACTGCCAATGGAGTTACTTAGGCGAAACTAGACACGAGGAATGTGAAGTCTTACGAAACAGGTTTTAACATTGCTTAACTCGATTGGTCTTTCAAGCTAAAATAAGGTAGTAATATATTTGATACCCATGATATTATTCGAAGTAAACTCAGTCCCCTTCTGACATCGTGAAGCACTCGCAAACTCAGGAGATATCCCATGATCCTTTGGTGAATGCGAATACACTCAAGTCTCATTTTGCCTCTGCAGGTAACAGACTAGCCTCTGAATTGCCTAATAGTAACAGGCACTTTTCTGATTATCTACCGAGAACCACTTTATTCTGGATCTTTCGTATTTGAAACTGTGCTGCCCAGAAGTTCTTCAAAATCTCTCTCTTTAAGGAAAAAGTTCATGCAATTCTGTTGAAAATATTTGAAGTTCAGGATAGTTATGCTGACCTAAACACGATAATCTCCGATTTTAAAAAATATTAGCCCCCTCTTATCTAAATAGCTGCCTCGATTTTCTTATCTCAATTTCTCTCGTGACTGACCCTTTTTATTACAAATATGGTACTTTTTTTTCATTTCAACTATCGTAATAAATCTTAAGCCGTCCACACACCACCTGCCTCGATTAGCCTTGCTATTTGCAGGTGGTGTGATATTTGTATATTTAATGCAAGAAATAAAGATGTTGTTGTTGTTGTTGTTGTTGCACCTCTACCAATGCATAAAAGAATCTTTGAAATGCTTCCAACTTACTTTTGTGCAATAAACTTTAAACAAACATTAAGCCTGCTCTCCGATATTCCTGTTCAAAGAAACAGCGCGCGTTCCAAATGTTAGAAATGTAAATTTCTCTCGGGTATGAAGAAAAAAGCATTTGGAGTATTTTATTCACCAACTTAAATGCTTACTTGGGCAAAAAAGG
The DNA here is from genome assembly GCA_019787425.1 of Platygyra sinensis. Lineage (NCBI taxonomy): Eukaryota > Metazoa > Cnidaria > Anthozoa > Scleractinia > Merulinidae > Platygyra > Platygyra sinensis. The sequence goes on along the minus strand of JAHPZR010009099.1, from coordinate 1,561 downwards.
TGAGAAAAAAAAAAACCGTAGAAAAACTTGTTTACACATCTCCTTTTGTTTTAGGGTAGGACTTGTGCATTAGCGAGAAATTGCCGGGGAATTGCCAGGTTGTTGTCGGTGACGTGGTTTCTGTTTCAGTGTTTTGCATGCACCATTTGGAGCTGTTTGCCTTAGACCCAAATCCAACCAGACGAAGGAAAATAGCTTTCAAAAAATAAGTGAAAAAGGCCTTCTTCGCGAGACCTTGAGCTTCAAAATATGTTCATATTAACAAAATCTGCTCAGAACCTTCTAACGCCATGTTGGATTTTTTTTTGGTTCCCAGTTTCTTTTGATGGAAACCAACGCGTCACGGAAGAAAATCGCGTGCAGAGAATACTCTTTTACGCGGGAACTTACGTGGTATCACGTTCATATAGGAGGGTCTCAATGGCGGGGGATGGAGGAAGGGGGGGGGGGGGGGGGAAGTTGCGGTGGGTTGACGGTTAGTATATGTAATCGCATGGGCCCAGAGGGCAATTAAGGTTGATTTCACGAGTATTTTCAGAGTTTTCACAAATTGCCCCGAGTCACGAAGCCTGAGAGCACTTGCGATTACTTGCTTTTCACAGAAAGGGCAAAATTTTGTACAAAGGACAACTTTCAAGGTCTCGCTAGGAGTAGCACCAGTAGTGCAGCACGGGGAAAGCCTGCTAAAAACAGTAAGTAAAACACAGCAATTTGAGCGTATTAATTGTTTTATTTTATATCTTAGCAGGTATTTACAGGAATGTAGACTAATCTGTCTCATTTGAAAATTTACAAAATGGGCTTTTCAGAAAAAAAAAGAAAAAACAACTATATCTCAGGGTTTATTCCCAGAACATTTCAGTTAACAATTCTGAAACAACATAAATTAGCATATTTTATGCATAAGGAAAATTCCTCTACTGGGTTGTAATATCTTCCTAAGATGTTCAAAAACAAAATTTTCCTTATTTCATCAGCAGAATGCCCTGAAAATGGGAAGAAAAAGATAAAAACTGAAATTAGTTATAAATTTTCAAAAGAACCTCGTCTGCCCACAAAAATCGTGAAAATTATTTTTATTCCGCATTGTTGTTAGTGAGCTACATCAGCATAGGAGGTGATTTGGAACTGCTGTAAAAATGAAAACGTGGGTCCTCCACACATCCCCTGCCACTCCTTGGCAGGCTCCACTGGAATATCTGTCAAAAACTTTTAATACATAAGTTGTCTAAAACAATTCCTTGGTCCTAAATTATTGTCTTTTTGGGGGTTATTTTTTGCGATATTTTGTGTAGAACACAACATATAAGAAGTGTAGCAACAACAGCATAGTGAGAATGTAGTAGCAATGTAATAGCAATGGGACAAAAAAAATACATTTAGGAGCGTTGGTACTCCCTGGAATGGAACACTCTAAAGCAGTTCTTATCCTTTGTTGTGTGCATGAACTTCCCATTGCACTGTGGTGCACTGCAATAGAAGTTCACTTTCAGTTCACTCCTGCCCTGCTTATAGCATACCACACACCGCCTCCGGTCATCAGCTTGTACGTATTCTGGTA
>JAHPZR010009098.1:5000-10000 GCA_019787425.1 Platygyra sinensis | reverse complement strand
GTCTAGCGCTGGTCCCCCCACCCTTCCCTCCCACTGCCATTTTTTATCATTTGTAAAGATATATTTTCTCCTTATCATTTCTATACATTTTCAGACATGTAGGTTACGAGAATCAAGACATCGATCAGTGTGTGACGCGTCTGTTTCTTGGTTTCAGGTGTTTGACTGGGAATCCTTCGCGGTTACAGTTCGCCATTACTACTTGCAGCCCAAGAACTTTGATTCCGAAATAGAGGAAAGCATTATATCGAGCACCTCGATCTACTTTAGCTTTATAAAAGATGGAGACGATGATGTTGATACTCCATGTTGGATTAAACTTGACGTGTTGCCAGCCTTAGAGCAAGGACAAGGTAATGTCACGCAAGGAAAAGGTTTACTTGTAAGAAGGTCACTTGCAACGTCACGCAAGCAGTGGAAAGCGTTAGCTTGTCACACTTTTGGTGCCCCTGTCACTCCCGGCGTTTTTCGCCGTAGATTTTCTTTGGGCTCGTAAGTTCGTTCAACGGAAATCCTGGTAGTTTCCTTTGAGTGGAAAACAGTGCTAAAGTTATACCCGAGAACCTTTATTTGTACACTGAATGCTTACAATAAAGATGCAGAGATTTCAGCGTATTTACTGGCTGAGAACACATCAGTTAATCCCAAACAGTGCGGAAAAATTATATTGAGTGTAAAACGTTGTAATTGAGTTTTGAAAGTTAGAATTGAATTGCATGTTTATTATAAACAAGTAACCAAATGATTGATAAATAGTCTGGTGACATGGGTAAAGTGTAAATAACGAAAAAGCGTTCTCAAGTCGAAATGCTCAAAAAAGGAATTTTCTGAGCGCACAACGGAAGTCCAACCCATGACCTTCCAGATACCGGTTGGTGGTGAACAAGGTGATATGCCAGGTTCTTATATGTGTGACACGTGTCCTGCCACCCTACAAGACTTGAGAACGCTTCTCGGCCGTCAGTATATGACCTTGCTCATCACCAGTCTCCCATAGCTCAGTGGTTAGAGCGTCCAACCAGTATTCTGGAAGGTCATTGGTTCGACTCCCGTTGGGGCTCAGAAAATTCCTTTTTCTGAGTATTTCGACTTGAGAGCATTTCTCCATTATTCAATCAAATAATTTTTATTGTGCAATTTGTGATAAGTAAGCACTAGTGGACTACACTACAAATTGAACTTGCTATTTTTCAGTCTTTTAAAAATTTATCTGTGCATATTTCCTCCAAATCATTTGATAACCTGTACAAATTGCATTTAGTTTTCACTCGTTTTTTAAGACCTGAGGAGATTACAGAGTTTGAAAGTCTGCCAGACTCTCCCAATATGACATCACATTTTTGTGCATATGTAACCAGCTACATCACTCCTTTTTCAGTTTCACTGCACGTATGTAGCAACTTTTTTTTTACAAAACTAGACTATTATATATTCAGTTTTGAATCAATGAAACTATGTGTTTTGTGGCTTTGACTTTTCCAAGGTGTGCTCATGATACTGCACCTCAAACTGGTTAATGTTGTTCTTTGTTAACAGCTGCCTGTAAATATGCTCGCGATAAAAAGATACAGAAGAAACAAAAGAAGCTGAATTCATTGCCGCCAATTCCCAAGACTAAAAAATTCCGCGAGCTGGCAGCCGTGGCGCATTTTCAGCAGAGGATTCGTCCCCGACGGTTTGTGAACACAGACAAGTTAAATCGGAAGCAATGGGCGCGAACAAAGGTGGCTCTAAATCCATTCCTTTATGGTTAAAAAGAAGAGCTGACTATGGTTCGTAAGAGCCCCTTAAAAACACTTCAGAGCAACGACCACCCCGATGAAAGCCTCGATGGCGCTTTCTCTTTCCCCAGCCCCTGTCGGCCGCATTTGGTAATAGCCCTGACGTCCCGGATGGGGCACCTGAGCAGACCAGCGAGAGGGAAAAGGAGTCTGAAACCCAAGAAACTCTGGGCCAAGAAAAGGTTCGTTGATACCAAGGTTGATAAGACGAAGAAAAGAGCTTCATCTAAATTTTAAGTAACACTGACATATTGCACCGTAGCTATTCCAGTCACCTTAGTAGTCGTAATTTGGGTCGTTACGCAACGCTTCAATCACGGTGTTGCCTGACGATCCAGGAGAAATTTTAGAAGATTTATCGCCATTCAGGGATATTTTATCACCAGTTCTATTTATGTCACACAATCAACGCCCTAAATCGAGATAATAAGTCACATTTTTCGTTAAGGATGTTGGTAGGTAACGCGATCTGTCCTTGTGGTACTTGTCACGTGACTGCACTTGTACTTGATCCTTGATACAGTGTAATTTTGATACAGTGATATAGTGTTATTTTGATTCAGAAATTCTTTTGTAGATTTTCTATAGACGGTATTTTGTAAAACGGGTAGAAATGCAAGAATTTTGTTAAGTTAAGGTACTTACATAATCTGTAATTTAATAGTAATAACTCGAAGATATTAGCTCCTATCGAACTACCTGTAAATTCGAGAGAAATAAAGTTTATGCAATAGTTAACTAAATTTACGATAATATTTCATATTAAAAATTGGTAACACCAAAAATGTTTCTCTTAAATTTATTTAGGCTTTCAGAAGTTCTTAAATTATCAGGCAAAGAATTCCAAAGTTTTGCTGTTAAATAAGGTAGCTTTCCTAAGTTTGGATTTTGCGTTGGAAAGTTTATTTTTTGCATTACGCTAATGCGAGGAGGGGACTGGGGATACATACATTTTTTATACTTACAAAACGATCGATTTATAACGAGCGCTCTGATTGGCTGAAAGCCATCAATTATAGCGTGATTTCAAACGGAGTAAACCAAAGTACAGTCTGTATTTTTTTTTAAGTAGAGCGGCACAGTAAGGTGCAACAAAAGTAGCTTGAAACTGCATTTAAATCATTTCACACCCTAATGCACAACTGGAGGGCTTTGTTAGTTAGCATTATAGAGATCCTCGTGAAGCACTCTGTTGTAGTCCCAGCCAACAAGTTAAATCGCGGAGTCACGGTCAATTATTGTTGGCAAAGTGATGAAATGAAGGATTCTTGTTCAATCTCGGAAGAGACAGATAGCGACCCTGCCGCAATACGCTTATTTAAGGTTGTTTACAATCAAGCAATCACAGTTACAGATCTTGTGGTTAGGCGTGGTAGAACGCAAAAAATAACAGCGGAGTTTGAGATGGGAACGACGAAGAGAAAAGTCGTTCACTTGTCGTTGCACCTGTTTTATGCTTCGCGTTTATTGTCGTCCCCAGAGTCCGCGCTCCACCTGGTCACTACCGAGCACGAGGACAGCAGAGTCTGGGGACGATAATGGTTGCGGTACTTCTGCAGCTTAGCACGGCGGGGAGGGGGGAGTGGGGTCGAGAATTGGGGCTGGGGTAGTAATGATATTTAAGTAACGCTCCTAACTACCTAACTACTAGATTGGGAAATGTACAGAGGCTAGTTAGGCAATCTCGTTCCCATAGCTCTCGCGTCACCTTTGTCCAGCGAAATGAGACACGAAGTTCCGCCAGACAAAGCTAACGTGGGCTCTGGGAACGAGATTGCTTGCAGAATACAGGTATTTATATTATGGATAAGGGAAACGTTAAAGCCATCATCTTTATCGGTGAAAAAGGCAATCAAACGAGATGTCCTGACTTCAAATGATTTTCGGGTTAGAATGATATACTCAATGTACTTATGTTTGTTGATTCTTTGTATTATGCTCGACGTCATAATTAGCTCTTTGTAATAAAAGCAAACATCAAGCCAATAAGGCATGATGTTATTTATGTCGATAAATTGACCTATTGTATTAACTATTTATGGCACATATTTGTTGATCAGATGGTGGTCGGTCATGTGGCATAACAGCCAATCATGTTAAAGAGTGTCATGTCTGTCAGTATAAAAAATTGGTCACATGCTAAAATATTCCCTCTTGCCTTCACCATCACAGCGAGTGTATCTCTTGGCGAAAACATTTTCCCTTCCCTCCGCTCCCTTACCTTGCGGATCAACATTTATGCTATGTATTTTCGTCTACCAGCAGTGGGGCGCCTTTTTCGCCCCACCTTTGCTGAAAATGATAATTTAATTACCATGGACATGGTTAACAATAAACTTTTGTTTGAGTCTCTACTAAAACTGCCACAGTATAAGTGGCCAAGAAATGCCAATTCATGAGTTGATCATTTGTTGTGCATCATATCATCTTCAGCAAACTAGTGCGACCCCACAGAGAGCTCCCGAGTTCAATTCCGTACAATGTATCGGCATAAATATTAGTTTTCATAGTCATTTCTGTGTTAGTATCGAAATTATTTTTAGTATACTGTATGAAGCTGCGGTACCATATATAAGCCCCCCGCTTACAGCCCCTCCCCACCCCGCACCCTAGCTGTAAACTAAAAATACATCCGGTTGTAAGACTCCGGGGATATCAGCCCTTCTTTGGCTTTCCTTGTTTTGAGATGTTTTGAAACTTAATTACAAGAAAATGAAAAAAAAAAAAACACTTCAGTCAGCATGTCGGCAGCCATTGATCGTTTCATTGAAGATTTTTATTTCGGCTATAAGCCCCCTCGCCTCGGATGTAAGCCCCCTCGGATGTAAGCCCCCTCGGATGTAAGCCCCTTCGTTTATAAGCATCTAAAAGCTCTTACGCGCATAAGCCCAGGGCTTGTAAGCGGCGGTTAACGGTGGTCAATGAGGCGTTCACTCAAATAGTCAAGAATATATAGAAACCGACGCAACGTAGAATGTTTTTTTGAAGGCGTACTATATTTCGGCTGGCCAAACCAGCCGTCTTCAGGTAAAATGGGAAATACGTAAAACTGACAGTGTAAATTAAAGATAAACATATGGTGAAATAAAATAATAAATTAGCATAAGAAAAAGAATTAATTAAAATGTTTCTTCACGGATGTTCAGACTATCGACACCATCAGGATCAATTGTTCTGCCTTTTTGAATTAAAAAATCCTCCCTGGCCTTACGAATAGAG
>JAHPZR010009097.1:2500-20000 GCA_019787425.1 Platygyra sinensis | reverse complement strand
TTAGTTTCCCAGATAATTTACAAACACTGAAATTTAGAGGACGCTTTTGTGAACCTTGTGCGTTGCCATGGTGACTGATATGACGTCACAAGTACCCTTAAAGTGTAGCCCAACAATACAGTTGCAAGGAGACATATAGTTTGCCCACACCATTAAAGATCCTTCTTTGTAATCTTCCATCGTTTCCCAAACAGTATAGCAACGAAAAACTCTTTCGAGTCTCCTAAATTTAAGCTCAATTTTAAGTATACGACTAGTCTGAAAAGTTGAGAAATATCAATTCGAAGACTTACATTCAGAGGCTTTGCGATAAATGATGGCAGACATGAAAGTGTTCGACATCGCTATTTTCCACACTGAGAACTCAGGGGAATGGAGAAGAATAGTTGCAAAGGAAGTGATCTCTTTCGACGGTGTGAAGATGGGAGGTACTAAAATTTAAAATTTTCACAGCAACATAAAGGCAGCCAACAATATCTTCCGGCAACTAAGCGATCAAGCAGTGTGAAATTCATTACGCTCAGTAGGAAAATATCAGCCTGAATCTTGTCGTTAATCTGACCCAAAGTTGACCCTTCATTCACTTAGTCCTGATCGTCTCAGAGCTGTTGTTAAAAAATACTATAGAGCGAATAAAAAATTATCGAATCGAAAGAAATCCTGAACAGAAATGGCGGCGATCCCTCAGTCGTTCCCTCGTGTTGTTCGCGTTTTGCGCATGCTCGCTATGGTTCTTTACTGGGGCGATGAAAGGAATCAGAAAAGCGGCGAGATCAAAGGTAGCTGGTTTTGCACGTACACATAGGTAATAAACATGTCTAGAGGCTTAAATCCACCAAGTGTAATTGTGTAATTGTTTTATTTTAATTTTTGTTTAAAAAATGGCGGGCGTCTTGGATTTCAGATGGCCGAAAAAAGAGGTTGCCATGGTTGGATTCGGTTGGATCTTTATGTCTGTACTATTTGGATGCATAAAAACAGATATAAGGTGAGTGGGCTTTGTTACAAATTCTGTCGAAGCTCGCCTACAAAAATTGCTTCGTTTACTGGACTATAGGGAAAAGATCAGTTTTACCCCTCTTGTCAATATGTTTAAGTTATTAAGTTGCTATTTTGTCATTATGAAGACGTGATTGATCAAACATATGATATTTCATATATTCATTTGTGTCATTAGGTAAGAGTGTTCACAGAAGAAGGATGACAATATTACGTCCTTCTTAAGTCGTTATGGTTCTGTCGTTATGATGCTACGGAGAACTAGGCCTAATTGATAATTTTACTCATGCCCAGGCACTGTCATTGTAAAATTAGACTGCTCTTGACTAAAGTAATTAAACGTGAAAAACTATATATTGTTTTAAAAAAAAGCTGGTCAAAACTTAACGTGGTTCCATTTTCATTTTAATGAGAAAAGATTCGCATTTAGCGTTTGAAGTAAAGTGAATTTTCGACCGGAATCATTGCCTTTCACAGATAGTCCCTATTAACTTGTGTTCAAATTAAGCTATACTTGGAACCGAACAATCTCATTGGATCTTTGAATTGAAGTAGAAAATAAAGAGTAGCATTTTCTCCTAGGTACATAGTACATACACGGATGCAAATAGGTGATTCGTTGATCGTTGAGATTAATCAGGTAAATTATTCGTTGATCGTTAAGATTAATCACGTAAAAGGTTCTAATATTTTCTGCCCACGTCCAGTTCAAAAACCATTCTGTTGATTTGGACAATGCCAGTGTGGTTGTAAAAGCCGGAAACACTTTAAGAATAATGCATGCCGTTTTGCCAAAACTAACGAAGCAGATAATCACTCGAAGCTATTGCCTAAAAAAGTACTCTATTCTTTCAAATTGACACTTAAGATTCATTTTTATCGTTTTTACTTTTTCCGCACTTTCGTTCCGCATATACTTTTCATACAACGCTTTTACGATTAAGTTTTAAAAAGTTTTGGAATGGGAACAGAATTCGAAAGCTCTATTTCTTATGAAATTCTTAATAAGAGATAACACAGATGTTTTGTAATCCTGCTGAATTAATCCTCTATTTTTTAAGCGAATAATACAAATGGCTACGAGCAAAAACGTAATCAGGAAATCTAATTCAGGTCGTACTGACGAGCAACTCTCTTCCAGGCTAACACCATAACGATTAAACGCTTTTCAGTGATTCTGCAGGTATAAGATTGGACTTCGATTAGCCCAGCCGATTTCTGCTTGCCCGAAAATGACTTATTTCAAAATATGCACTCTTGGTCTAGAATCGAAAAGACCTTAAAGAAAATTTTCTGAAGAATGCATTGTGAATAACAACTGTTAATCGTTGCATATGAGATATAAATTTATTGTAAAACGCGCATGAAGTTGGTCCTGCCCCAAATGTTCTCATGCATGTAAACCTATATAATTTATAAGTTTGTCAATTTACTTGAACATGCAAACTTGCCACTTTAATAGCTGCGTACGAAAGCTTCATTTTGTTTGCAACGAAACTTTAAAAAAGAACTACTAACTATACCCTTGATTTTAAGACAAGTTGCGACTGTTATTAAAACAAGAGGTAGGTATTGTAGGGTTACAGTGTGTATACAAGCCGGTGTATTTGATAAAGCAAATAAAACAAATATTTTGAGATCATGAAAAACTCAAAATATTTTAAGGTAAGGGAATAATAAATACCTTACCTAGACCAAGGCAGCTCTTTGAGTTTGCTACAAGCTTGGATGTTTTCAAAGACCCACTCGCTAATGTGAAATGTAATTTCTTGATTCAAAATGTGGTTTTTCAAAAATTTGAAATTTGAGAGTAATGAAAATCGGAACTTAACAAGTAGCACGAAAAAGTTTTAAAACGAACAACCCCTTAAAGTCGTCTAAATTTGCAGGGTGTCTTTCAATATCACACTTAGTTCAACAAATTAACAGCTACGAATACGATGGGTGATGATCGATGTTAGAAACGAAGCATCATTTTGTTTGCAACAAAACATTTTTTAAAATAAAACTACCAACCATATTCTTGATTTAAGATGTTTTGCCACTGTTATTTAAACAAGAGGTAGGTATTATAGGGTTATAAAACGTGTGTATACAAGCCGGCGTATTTGATCAACTAAATGAAACAACCATTTTGAAACGATAAACAACGCAAATATTTTAACGTGAGGGAATAATTAACACCTTACCTCGACCAAGGCAAATGTTTGAGTTTGCTGCAAGCTTGAGATGTTTTCAAAGACCCACTCGCTAATGTGAAATGTAATTTCTTGATTCAAAATTTGGTTTTAGAGATTTCAGAGTAAAGGAAATCAGTACTTTACAAGTAACACAAAATTTGGTTTCAAATGGCAAGCAAATTTCGATTTCACAAATTGTTTAGCTCTTTGATGGGAAGGTACTGAACCGATCAAATGCTATTAGTGTGGGGTTTGATCGCCAAGCCAGGTGTTTTCTGCGAATGAGTTGCATTCACAACACACTGCAAGTGAATATAAGAGACACATCCTGGTAGAGATGAAAAGAAACAAAGAACATACAATTTTAACCAATCTACGTCGAGAATCGGTCAGTTTCCGTTAACGAATTATGAAGAAATTCGGCATTCTCCTAAACAATTAAATCACTTGAAATAATGGAACCTTTCTAAACCTTTGCAAATTAAATAAGTTGGCAGAAAACAAACGGAAACACATTGTGTGAAGCAAGATTAACTACAGTCCAAATAATAACTAATAGGTATATACTATATAAGAATGTTCCAACGCTGATAAACACTTTGCCAATGATCTAATAATGGGCTTTCTTGGTTTATTCCAAATCACTGCTAAGTTTTTACAAGAAGTGGGTATAAATATGAACATATACGATGGTTTTGAATAACATGTTTTGTTATGGTCATGTCCTTTCGCTCGTTTATATATATATTTTCTTTATATAAACCTTTAAAATATAGATAGGACCCTGCGCACGCTCTGATTGGTCAAAAATCTATGTTTTATCAGAGTATAAAACATAGAAAAAGCGTGTTTTCTTGTTTTGCGCGCGTAAAATCTATATTTTAAAGCAAATGAAGAAGCCTAAGCCGTGTATTACACTGTGATAAAACACGATGGTCATTTGATAACACTCGAGAAATGTAGAAAACACTCGCCTGCGGCTCGTGTTTTCTACATTTCCCTCGTGTTCTCAAATGACCATCGTGTTTTATCACAGTGTAATACACGGCTTAGGCTTCTTTATTTGTTAAATATTTTCCCTTTTTAAGGACTTTTTCAATGGTCGTCAAACATATTTCAGTATTCTAAACCACCAGTTGACCAATTAGAGCCCTTCTTTGAATGTTCGCCCTGATAGCGTATGTATAACATGGATAATTTTACTGTTGGGTGAGAGGGTTCATCGCCTACTCAGGGTATGTTTTAATAAACTGGAAATATTGCTGGTTTTCAGTTGACGCTATTCAAAATAGATCAAAATAAACCGTTCAATATATAAAGTCCACCATCTGGGAAAAGAAACAAGGCAAATATGCAAAGACACTCTTAACAACCACAACAACAACAAAAACAACAAAAACAACAGCAACAACAACAACAACAACAATATTTATTTGCCCTGCACTATAAATTACAACTGAGAGTAACTGGTCACCCAAAATAGCTATAAAGCTAAACTAGTTGGCCAAGATTCAGGTCACAGTAAATTTTCTTAAGCAAGATATGCCGAGAAATTTTTCACCTAGATATATAGAGATTTGTAAGGAGTCGCCATGCTGCTGCCCATCCACATGGGAACCAACGTGTACGTGGCGGCCGGAAGCCAACAGAAACATATGTTACTGAGTTTTGCTACAAAAGCGTGAAATTATCCCACATAAGGCAAAAATGTAACGTTAAAGAAGATTTCAACTACATACTGTGCACTCTCGATTTTTTTTCTTCACGTTTATTGATTTGATTCATGTAAAAGCTCACAAAATGTGATATCTCGGTACCACTTACGTACTTAAAGAAAATCTAAAGTTTCATTAATATCGTCTAAGCCATTGAAGTAAAGAATAAAAAGAAGTGACACTTCCTTTAGAGCTACTATACGGCAACGGAGATAACAAAATTGCTTCACTGATCGTGTAGATTAATTTTCTAAATTTTAAATATGCAAGCTGTAGAATTATTCAATTAATAGTACCGACTCACAGCTGTCAAACGCGTTTTTGTAGGCTATCCAGGTAAGTAAATTGCATAAATGAGAATCTACAGATACAAATAACACGTTCATCCCGTGTAAAACCGTTATCTGGTTAGCAATTGACCAAAAAATAGAGCTTTCGGCTTCTAGCTAGTCTAAAGCTTTTAAAAGATGAATTCTAAAAGCACCAGGTGGAAAAAATATACGAAAAGAAAGTGTGAAAAAAACATAAAACGGTAAAATTAGGAACAAATATGCTAATTACAAAAAATGGAGTATTGTTTGGAAACGGCTTAAGTTATTGTCTGCTTCGTTAGTGTTAGCATTGTGCCAAGGTTTGATGCTAAGGTTTCCGATCTCGGAAGTTCCCTTTTTTTAATTACACTGACATTATATATATAGTGACTGTGGGACCGTACGTAGATAGCAGTAGTAGAACCTTTTTGCATGTTTTTACTTCCCCATTATAGTGTTTTTCTTTTTTTACCTCTGAGAAAAAACACCTTCCTTTCTCACCAATAGTTACAGCTCCCAGGACAGTCCGTACAAGGAATTTTAGCGGCTATGTTAGTTTTGAGATCAATGGTAAGCCTGTTCTTGTTAGGTTCAAAAAAAACTCTCCTTTTTGAGTGCCTTCTTTTTTTTTCGTTTTTTTTTCTGAACGTTATTTTAGTATTTTTTCCTCAAAGGGTTAATTTACAAATCCAAAGGGTAAAGATTTTATGAAAAAAAAAATAAGAAATGCGCTAAGCCAGGCCAAACCATTGAACTGCAAACTTATGTGGTCTATATAAAATCCCTTAACCCGACTATCTCTGGCGTAATATTGGCGAGAGTGGAAGGTGTTTTCCTTTGACGAAAAAAAAACACCCCGAATTTAAAAGCATGCATCTTCTAATTTCTTTCCAAGCACAATTCAACGACAATTTTAATTATGTTGAAAATGCCAATGTAATTGATGAAGGAAAGTTCCTCTTCTCAAAATCTTCAGAATCCGCGGCACACCGCCAACAATAAAGAAACAGATAATAACCCTAAGCCTCTGCCTAAACAAAACTATCTGTTTTGATTAGTTCACTTGTTCCTTTTTGTACTGTTTTCACTTTTTTTTTCTCAACTTCCTTTTCGCATATATTTTTCGTTTCGGGCTTTCACAATTTGGTTTTAAACCGCTTTGGATTGGAAGCTGAAGGCTCTACTTTTTATCAAATTCTTAACCAGTCAGCCATTCAACCTTTTCCACAGGATGTTTTAATCCAGGTTAAACCTCTATATTTTTAACATAAAATACAATGGGCTATAGCAACTAAAAAATTAATCTGAAAATGTAATTCAGGTGTTAGTCGCCAGCAACTCTTTTCCTGGCTTATGCCATAGAGATTGAATTTTTATCAGTGAATCTGCGAGTGCAAAATTGCTCTTTTGTTAGGTCAACTTATATCTGCTTCCCGGTAATTGCGTCATTACGAAATAGGAATTCCAAGTGCTGAATCGATAGAATTTTCCCTGCACGAGTCGAATTTAGAGCTTAAGTGAGCACATTAGATCAAAATAATAAAAACAAAGCACCCAACTTTTGGTTTATGGCGGATTTTCTTCTAGCATTGTTATTACATGTAATGATCCATTCCTATTTTTCGTAAAAAAGTTCAATTCAGAATTAATTTAAGGTCAGACAATACCTTCGCATGTGCCCTTCAGAAAGAAAATAAATCGCATCAGCGTAGTTTTTAAGGAAACTGCCTCTGTTTTGGCCTTGTCTTTGTTGAGAAGAAATAAGCTGGAAAACGGCTGAATTAATTAGGCATCAAACGCGAGCAGTTACGTTCAAGAACTGCACAGTGTTCATCAGTAGGCATCGATCCCTCAAAGAGTGTCGGAGCGGGGCTTTCCTGCATTAGTATTGGCTATCTTTTTATAGCCCGTAAAGTTATAGCATCGAATAATTTGCCGACCCTGTTGCGTTGGCACCTGTCACAAGAGAAATATCCATGATATAAAAGCTAACCGACCCCGTTTGGCTTTCGATGTTTAAGGAATGTTCTGGCCAAATATCGGGGCAATTTTTCTCTACTACCCTATTAATTCCTTTAAAGAGATGGTTTTCTCGCAAAAAGTTGAAGCCAGTTATCGCCGTTTGAATATGTCGAAATTTTTCACGCAGTTAGGTCATTAGAGTGTGCCACCAGCCAATAAAATCATGGTAACCCTATCGCGCACAGCGAGTGAAATGATTTTCGCGGGAATTCCAAGACAATAATAATATAACAGTCACGTTCTTCTTGTTGAATTTTAGCATGCTTTTATACAGAGGTCTTCACTGCTCGTGAGAAATGAGAAAAACTGAGAATTGAGCGGGGTGAGAGTACAGGTACGAATCCCTTGCCGATGTCGGTCAAAATCTTTTTCTTGTCCTCGAGAAATTCGGCTTTTGTCTTCATCTTAGCTCCTGGCTTCGATTTTTTCGCTGTCCAGGCACTTTTCTTTTTTTCTCCTTAATGTCCTCAACAAAGAGTGATAGGTAACATGGAAAAAAGAATTAATTCGAAAACACAAATGCTTATCAGGCCCTCGTAATAAGAGCGAACGGAGGAAACCGTTTCGTGCTAAAAGTCAACGCGCTTTGAGGAGTTTGACACCTAAGTGTTTCGTTAACTATTATTTAAAAAACTTTTTCTTCTAATTAATTCGAGCACGTTTTAATATTTACTTTAATTCCCTGGGGAATATTAGATTTCATACCGATCTTTCTGTTTTCCTCAAAAAGAAAAATTCGACAAACGTTGCGATGAGGTATAGATTTTTGGTAAGCCGCCCTGGGTTGGTCCTGGACCCGACATTCTTAAACAAGAAACCTGATGTTTTAAGGCACAAAAAGGTGTACTAACATAGCTTGTACAGAATGCCAAAGAAAAAGTTTTGCTTTTTCCTGATAGGCGTGTCTAATAATTTTTTTTGTTTTAGCTATGCAAACTTTTCTTCTCACTGTGTTTTCTAAATTTTAATTAGAGCAACCACTTAAAAGTCTTAAGTTGCAGTATATTTTTCAATGTTACACTAAACTGATTTAATTAACTAGGGCAGCGAATACTTTAAAGTGGCTGAAAACACTTTCCAGTACTTTCCAAGACTTAGAGTTTGATGGATCATTATAACCACTCTTTATCGTTTAATGCCACAGTCATGGTATCAACAAACTGCCCAGTCATCGGTGTTACAATAGGTTACCATAGCAACAATATGACCTTCTAAAAACACCCTTAATTTTACCTTTAAGCACTGATAACTCAAAAACGAGCTCGGTGACCCCTATTTTTTATTATCGAATTGTAATCAGCATGATAAGATGCAACTTTTTGCAAAGTTTAAAAAAATTCTGCGAAGGGGGTTCAGAGCCACCTTAAATTTTCGAAAATTTAAGGTGGCTCTGAACCCCATGTACAGAACGTTTTTAAACTTTGCCAAAAGTTGCATCTTATCCTACTTATCAAAATTCTATAATAAGAAAACATTTTACCGTGCCGTTTTTGAAATATAAGCTCTTAAAGCTGAAATTAGGGGTGTTTTTTAGCAGGTCATAGTGTTCCTATGGTAACCTATTGTATCACAACAAGAGCCATAATCAGGGACGGAGACCGTAAGCACACGCTATTTCTAGTATTGGAGTTGGCGCCATGATATGGGACAATTTTTCTATTTTTAGAGCAAATTGCGCCATCGCCTGCGGCACACGCGCGTACATTCGCGGATGTCGCGCAGGGGAAATGGCGTCCGAAATCGTTTATGCTTTTAATTTGGCCCACAACTCAACGCCTTTATGGCTGTTGGAATCTTGCTTAAGTATTTTCGCCGTAAGTTGCTCCAGTTTGGGTGAAGACAGTGCCGAATTTAGGTATGTCCCGCTTTATATCGCTGACCAAGTTGAGTTCCGCTGCTCCTTTTACCTGCTTTTACAAGAACTTCACATTACTCCACTCTAAATTTCACATATGAAGAAGATTAACAGCTTTTTCATAACACAGAAAGAAAACTAGTTGGATATGTTTGGATATGGCAGCGTTAAGGCCCAATAAGTGACAATAGGTTTATTTCCGTATATGCTGCTTAGTTTTGTTTGTGTAAAAATCCAATAAATTTTCTGTTGTCGATGAATGAGAGCGCCCGCCGATGCGTGTTTTGCACAGCTAGTAAAACATGACAAATTGGACTTCGTACTTTGGTGTGAAAACGTACATCGAACTCATATAATATCTCTAGTTTTTGAATATGTTTAAGGTTGACTAATGTTTGAGAACATATTAAAAGCTTAGCTGAAAATATGTGAATACAGTAGAAATAATCAGAAAAGTTACGATGACGCATGAACTCGAATAAAGATTTCGATTGAATCAAAACTCCCTGTCTATTTTTTTTTTCGCAGTGTAAAGTTTCACTATGTCAGGAAACACACATGATGTTAGTAGCCTTTTGGTGAACGTTGGTAAAATTTGTTATAGTATCTCAGCACAAAAGACAACGAAACAAATCTTTTTCCCAATTTGTTCACAATCTGAAAAAACCGACTCGGACTTGAAAGTGCACGCGCTGCACTAAGCAAATGAACTACTCGTACGCGTCAGACTTGCCTTCAAAAACTTTTGCAACCTCACCAAACGAGCAGAAACAACTAGAAACTATCAAACACAGGTCTTCGTTATGATAAAGCATTGTTTGGCAAACTCACAAATTAACTCGATACCGGAGTAAACAGTTTTCTTACAGAACTTTTCTCTACAAAACAAACACAAAAGTTTACGGGAATAACTAGTCGGCGAGCGGATTTTATTCATTCACAGCGCGAAATTAAAGAAATTCTCGACCCTGAAAAACACACCTTTTCCATTAAGTCAGAGGATGAAAGTACATAGAAGAGCCCTGGTTCTTCTCTGCCTTGTTCCCTGCAATCGCCCGTGAAAAATCGGCAAGAGAATCTCGCAACTCTCACCATTTCGTCACACAACGTCACAACATCCACGCGAGAGCCCAAGACACGTGCGTGGATAAGCGCGGATATATGACGTCAAGATGGCGCAATTTGTTCTAAAAATAGAAACATTGTCCCATATCATGGGTCCGCGCGCATCCCAAGACTTACGGTCTCCGTCCCTGATTATGGCTCCTGGTCACAAAAATAATACCAACGTGTTCACCAATGATTTGGCAGTTTTTTGATACCATGATTGAAGCATCGACTTATAAAGAGTGGTAATAACGACCCATCAAAATCTACATCTTGGAAAGTGCTGGAAATTGTTTTGAGCCACCTTAAGTGGCAGGTAGTTTGTAGTCTAAACAGAACGCAGGGTTGTCGGAAACAACAATAAGGTTATTTATTCCAGATGAACACAGTAACTCCACTCAAGACTTCACAACAAGCACACGCTAGGCTTGTCAGTTACACTTGAATAAACAATCCTCCGCTAAACTTTACACACGACCTAATTGTCACTCTTGTATAAACACGGCCTCTTGCCAGATATCCACGTAACCTCTCTGTTACACTTCCACAAACATGATCTCTGTCGAGACTTCCACGCGACCTTCGTCACACTTCAGTGAACACTAGTGACTCACGAGACAATTCTCTCTAAACGCTCCTGGGAAAAAAACACTTAAAAACTCCTGGGATAAAACCACTTAAAAACTACACCGATTCGCCTATAAACTTTACAGCTTCAGATTCTAGAACTTTCCGGCTCTACTAAATAAAGCAACATTACAATGCAAAACTATTTACAGCAGCAGACGTAAACGACTAGAATAAATTGCTTAGTCACCGTGACACGAAACTAATTAATATGCGAGAAGATTCGAGACTAAATAAGCATATTCGCGAATGTTCCAAGTCACGCAACAATTTTTCGTAACAGTGTATATATTTGATACCCTAAGTTAAGAAAACAGTTGCCATTTTGAGATCACGGACTACGCCAAAGGTTTCATGGGAAAAAAGGCAATTTCTCCTCATCCAAAGCAAATTTTTGAGTTTCCTGCAAGCTTACAATGTTGTTGAAGACCCACTCGTAACTGTAAAATGGGATTTGCCAAATTTCTATCTTAAAAGGAGCATGCTTCTTGACAGGGAAGACACCGAACGGATTTAATATCATTATGAATTTCTGGCAATTGGTTTAGAGCTTGATCGCCAGGCCAGGTGCTTCGTGCGCGTGAGTTAATATGAAATATTTATAACTCAACTATTAAAGCAAAAAATTAAATAGAAACAAGGAAGCTAAAACTCTAGCCAATGACTGTCATAAGTCTTGAATAAGTCGGGAATGGGTCAATCAGTTGGTTGTTTTCTGCTAACCCAAAAATTGGGTTAGCAGAAAACAAAGAAACACTTACGATGAAATAAGATAATTCACAGAATAGATAATAACTAGTTCGTTAGTAAAATATTTAGGTATTGATAATACTTTGCCATTGATTTAGCAACATCTCACTTTTTTGTTTATTCGAAACTGTTGTCCATTTTTTTTTCAGGGAATGGGCATGGGTATAGATGAATATCTACCATGTTTTAAGGATCATGCTTTGTTATTATACTGTCTCTTTGCTCGTTATCATCTTCAGAGTGGCCTTAAAGACTGAAAAGAGAATTTAAATCGCAAGTCTTGTATCCCTGGAATAGCCGACTCTGTTTTGAAGCAAATGCCAAATCATTACTCCTTTTAAAAACGAACTTTTAGCTCCACTGTAATAGTTTGGTGTCGAGCACTGGTGTTTTGTGCATCTCTATGAATAACTATGCAGTAGAAAGCGCGTCTTTTGGCAAACGACTTATAGAAGCAATAAAAATATCTCCCAGAGAATAGCATAGAAACTTCGAGTAGAGCGCATCAAGAGCAAATAAATTGCACTAAAGCATCAATTTCTGTCCAAAACAACTTTCATGGTGACATTATAGGTTCGGAAAACCCCAAAAAACCTTTAACAAGCACGGGCTTTGGATCACGCTGGCTGGCTTGACAGATCAGCTGACAGCTGAAAGTTCTGTAGTAATATTCGCTAGTCTTCCTGAACATGATCTTTCTGGAATCTTCCTAAGCTTGTTAGTAAAATCAGCTTCGTTTTAAAAGTCGGGTGTCGTGATATTTCTTAAATTGTTTAATTTTCGAGTCGAAAGTGACAAAATAGAAAAACAAAATCGTTGAAATAACCGCTATTCTTTCGACGAAAAATCGAAATATTCTTTTTAAAAATTATTTGAGACTTCATGTTGTGATTATTCCACCGCAAAAGAAAAGCTGGAAAACACATTTTATTCCCGGGTTCACAATGACATTTTCTCCTTCCAAATGTTAGAATTTTAAGAGTTTCTCTGTGTTTTACCAGCAACCGAATTTGCCGCTTTAAAAAGTGTGCATATTTAAGAATTTCGAGGAAGCGGCTCGTCGTGACCTTGAAAATTTAATCACAGAAAGATAATTGCTCTTAAAAAATATTGTAAACCCCTCCACAACTAACTTCTTACTGGAGTGTCTTAGTGTGATGCGAATTGAACAGAGCCAAGTTTATGGAAAGATACGAGTCACTAAATTTGGCGTGTTTCCACAGCATCTGGGATCGTAAATAATTTGTAATTTTTTGACGAGATTAAAATACTATATTAAGAAAAAAATCCCACCAGGTTTCTAGGCTTCCCATAGACTATCTCCTAGCAAAATATGAAGAAGTTTGCTCTCTAATTTCATCATGTGCCATTCCTCAAAGTTAGTGGGCACTCCCTCTTAAGCGATGTTCAAATTAAGCCATAATTGAAACCCGTCAAAATAATCTTTACTTTTATTTCGAATAAAAAAAACATCTTGTCTTTTCACATAATCACATCATAAAAGCGTTCCCATTTCTTGTTTTACATGTACGTGCCGGAAAAGAGAGATTTTTTGCTATTAAGAATAGCTAAGAATATGTCATGCCAGCCAGAAATGACTCACAGCTCTAAAACATCGTTTCAAAAGAAGTTAACAGTACAAACTTAAAATGCAAATCTATAAATACAAATACCCGCCGCTTGTGTAAATGAATTCACTGACCAAAATGGAAAAGCGAGAGATGAAAAATGCAAAAAGAAAATGCAAAAAAGTAAAACAGTAAACCAAGGTAAGATGGAAAGTAAAATAACTAAAGAAGCAATCTGCACGTAAAACGCATCTGTTATACAACACACACACACAAAAAGGTTCTACTTTTGTGTTACGCACGCACGGTTTAACTACCATCCTATATATTTTGACAATGCTAGTGTTACTGAAAGAGAGCAATTTCTGAGTTTCCAAAACTTAATAGTAATGAAATTAGTGCATTTGTTCCTTGTTTTATTGTTTTCTGCATTTTTCACATCCTCTTTATGCACAGTTTGTATTTTATCTCGTCCGTTTGCAATTTAGTTTTTTTTTTAAGACAGGCGCGGCTGGACAAGAAAGCTTTACATGTACTTTTTTTTTATCAAATTCTTAACCAGAGAATGTCTATATATACAGCGAACTTTTGCAATCCTAGTTATTCCTCTATATGTTTTCTTAAACAAATAATACACATGGCTAGAGGTAACCAAACAATGAATCGGAAATCTAGCTCCTACAGGCGAACCACTCAAACCATTTTCAATGAATCTTCAATTAGGCCAGCTGATTTCTGCTTCCCTAGATGATGAGTTATTACAAAATACGAATTCTAAATGTCGAATCGATAAACCTTTCTGGCTTGACCGGAGTTTAAGACAGTTTTTATTTTTCTGGTGGGTAAGACCAAACGAATACAAACAAAGACACTAAGTTTAGCTAATGACAGATTTTTATCTCACAAGGTAGTTAGAATCCAATCATCTTACATAAACATATTAGACTTTTAAATGTTGTTTATGAAAATTCTTTATATAATTATTTTTTAAGATAAAGGGCCCCTATGGAGACCAGCCTTAGAGCTGAATGGGCTACCCTGTATAAATAAAGTTTACTTACTTACTTACTAACTTTAGTGTAGATTTCCAAAGGAGTCAAGTTTTTAACTTGCCTTCTTTTTTCTCGCACAGTTTTCTGCATGTAGAAAACATTCTCAAAAGTTGCGATCGATGACTTTTAATATCATACTTACAGTTAACTCTACAGCGGTTACGAATACCATGAGTGCTGTTTCCAGTAATACCTAAAGTTTTCTACCAGCGATGACTAAAAATGTTATGCCCTTGTTATGAGACTGTCAACAGGCATAAATTGCAGTTTTTAGCCCATTATAAGGCATCGGTGTATATATTTGATCAACGGAAACAGGCATTTTGAGATCACGGACTACGCCAGAGTTTTAAAGGGAAAAGAGTAATTAATATCTTACCTCCTCCAAAGCAAATTTTTGAGTTTGCTGCAAGCTAAGGATGTTGTTGAAGACCCTCGCGTAACTGTAAAATGATATTTGTCAAATTTCTATCTTAAAAGGGTCTTACGTCTTGATGGGAAAGACACCGAACCGATTAAATATTATCATGAATTTCTGGCGATTGGTTTGGAGTTTGAACGCCAGGCCAGGTGCTTCCTGCGTGTGAGTAAAAACAAAATACTTGTAATTGAACTTTTAAAGCGATAAATTAAATAGAAACAAAAAAGCTAAAATTCTAGCCGATGGCTGTCATAAGTCTTGAATAAGTCGGGAATGAGTCAATCATTCGGTTGAGGAAATATGAAAAAAACTGTACATTTCCAAAAATTGGGTTAGCAGGAAGCAAAGAGACACTTACGATGAAATAACATAATTCACAGAATAGATAATAACTAGTTGGTGTACAAAATATGCATGTAGGTTTTGATAATAGTTTGCCAGTGACTTAGCAACATCTCACTCTTTTGTTTATTCGAAACTGTTGTCGATTTTTTCCAAGCAATGGGCATGGGTATAGATGAATATCTAGCATGTTTTTAGGATCATGTTTTGTTATTGTACCATCTCTTTGTTCGTTATCATCTTGAGAGTGGCCTTAAAGACTGAAAAATATAATTTAAATCACAAATCTTACATCCCTGGTGTAGCCGACTGTTTTTTGAAGCAAATGCCAAATCAATAATCCTTTTGAAAACGAACTTTTGGGTCCCCTGATATAGTTTGGTGTCGAGCCCTGGTGTTTTCTGCATCTCGATGAATAACTATTCAGTGGAAAGCACTTCTTTTGGCAGACTTATTCTTATAGCAATAAAACTATCTCCGAGACAATAGTACAGAAACTTCGAGCAGACTGCATCAAGAACAAAGAAATTCAGTGCACTAATGCATCAATGTCTGTCAAAAGAAACTTTAATGGTGACATTGCATGTCTCAAAAAGCAAGAAAAAACCTTTAACAAGGCCTTAAACTGACTGGCTTAACAGATCAGCTGACAGTTGAAAGTTCACTGAAAACATTTGCTAGTCATTCTAAACATGATCTTTCTGTAATCTATCTAATCTTGTTAGTAAAAGCAGCTACGTTTTGAAAGTCGAGTGTCGTGATATTTCCAAAATTGTTTAACTTTCGAGTCGAGAGTGAGGAAATAGCAAAACAAAATCGCACAAATAACCGCTATTATTTCGACAAAAAATCAAAACTTTCTTTTTAAAAATTTATTGAGACTTTACATGTTGTGATACTTTCCCCGCAAAGGAAAAACAAGGAAACATATTTTATTCCCTGGGTTCACAATCACATTTTCCCCTTCGAAATGTTAGAATTTTAAGTAGGTATGTTCAATGCAAATTAAGCTATAATTAAAACCTTGCAATATATCTTTACTTTTATTTCTAATGAAATAAACATCTTGTCTTTCCTCATAATCACGTCATAAAAGCACTCCTAATTTTGTTTTATATGTACGTCCTGGAAAAGAGAGATTTTTCGCTAATAAGAGAGCTAAGAATATGTCAAGCTATCTAGAACCGACTTACAGCTCTAAAACATCCTTTCAAAAGAAGTTAACTGCACAAACCCAAAATGAAAATCTGTAAATACAAATACCCGCTGCTTGTGTAAATGTGTTCACTGACCAAATGGTAAAGCGACAGATGAAAAATGCAAAGAGAAAACACAAAAAAGTACGGAAAACAGTAAACCAAGAGAAGATGAAAAGTAAAATAATTAAAGAAGCAAGATGCGAGTATTTGAAAAAAACGCATCTGTTATACAACACATACAAGAAGGTTCTACTTTTTCCACGCACGCAAGGTTGAACTACCATTCTACATATTTTGACAATGCTGGTGTTACTGAAAAAGGCAACTTCCGAGTTTCCAAAACGTAATAGTAACGCATGGCACATTCCCAACACTAATAAAGCAGACAATAAATCCAAACAGTTGCCTAAAAAATACTCTGTTCTTTTAAATTAGTGCATTTTTTCTATTGTTTATCGTTTTCTGTATTTTTCACATCCTCTTTACGCATACTTCGTATGTTTTTTTCTGTCTTTTCCTTTTGCAATTTATTTTCAGCTTAAGACAGGCTTGACCAGAAAGCTTTACATGTACGTACTTTTTCTGGAGATCAAATTCTTAATTAATCAGGGGAATGCCTTTACTGACATAGAATCTTTTGCAATCCTGGTAACTCCTATACATGATTCTTAAACAAATAATACACATGGCTAGAGGTAACAAAACAAAGAATCGGAAATCTAGATCTTGCAGGCGAGCAACTCTTTTTCTGGCTAGTGAATCTTCATTAGGCCAGCTGATTTCTGGCTCCCTGGATGATGAGTCATTACAAAATACGAACTTTAAAAGTGGAATCGATAAACCTTTGGCTTGATTGGAGCTTATTTTTTTTCCGGTGGGTTAGGTCAAGGGAATACAAACAAAGATACTATAATTTTGACTAATGACAAATTTCTATCTCACAGGGAATTTAGAATCCATTCATCTTTTACATAAACTCGCAACAACCGCCTTAATGTAGATTTCCAAAGAAGCCAAGTTTTTTATTTGCCTCCCTTTCACCTTCACAGTTTTCTACATGTAGAAAACATTCTCAAAAGATATCATTTGAATAGTAATGAATGTTTTAAAATTGTTTAAAGTTGCGACATGACTTTCAATATAATAATTACAGTTAACTCTACAGCAGTTACGAATACCATGAGTGCTGTTTCCAGCAATACCCAAAGGTTTTCTACCAGCAATGACTAAAAATGTTATGCCCTTGTTATGAGACTGTCAATCAGTCATAAATAGCAGTTTTTAGCCCATTATAAGGCATCGGTGTATATATTGAGCAACTAAAGGAAACAGCCATTTTGAGATCACCGACT
>JAHPZR010009095.1:0-14147 GCA_019787425.1 Platygyra sinensis | reverse complement strand
TCATAGCTATGACCCGCTCCCTTAGGAAGCAACCCAGGAAAAGATCATCAAGTTCACAAAGATGATGATGATGATGTTAATAATAATAATATTGTTGTTATCAGTGTTATTATTGTTTTATTTCTTATTTATGTCATCAGGGAATTTACTAAGAGGATTGGAGATGACCTCCCATTTTACTACTGGACAGCTAATAAAAGATATAGAGAATGGGAAGAATTGCCTTCTTTCAATGAAGCACCAGATGTGCCAGACAACACTGATGCTGCTGAACATCCCCTCAGGCTCCATCGTCTTACCTTGAGAAGAAGAGAAGACTCTTCTATCTTCACAGCTGGCCGTAGCTTTCTTCCCGCCCGAAACCGGACAACAATTCGTCAGCGGCTTCATAGGCCTAAAGGACAGCTACCCCCCAACTTGTGATAGTGGCCTTAATAGAGTCAGGGCTGTCCTAATGAATAAACTTATTTTAATAGAGTCAGGGCTGTCAATAAGTTTTAAAGCACTTGGGGTATGAATATATTTTGTTTATCATAAGCAGCAATGTTGTGTTATGGGATGTTGCCCTCGTGGACAACCCTACTATAATGCCTAAATCCATTTTTGGGGGGCAGGCAGCAATACTGACACAGTTTCACCTTGCTGATAATTTAATAATCAGTAAATGATTTCAATGATACAATGTATAATACAGCAATCCTGTGATCAATAGATGATTACAATGATAAATTAACAATCTTTTTACATGTAAAATATCACAAAAATTGTTACAAAAGGGATCAGGGAGTGAAAATTGTTCATCAAAATCCTTGGAGTCAGAGTTTGTAATAGTATTAGTTTGTAGTTTTGAGATTAAATATCCAAGCACAAGTCACCGTTATATTGGTTGTTATCATTTTCAAATAATTATTTCATTATTGCAATCTTGAAACGACTAGTGGGTTCAAAATTGAAATAATTAATTCATCAATGTAATCTTGAGGGGTACAATTCACTTACTTCGACTGCCTGGAACCTGGGGCCTGGAACCCACTGTAGGCCTACGCTATGCACGTTGAAGTAGCCAACAATTTTGCCTATAAAAGGTGAATGTTTACAGTAAGGACACTCGAACCGTGAACACTTGACATTTTTCTGTACATTTTTTTTTTGACAATTAAGAAATAATGGCACTTCTTATGATGTATAGTGTTACATGTTTTGCATTTTGTAAGTGTTAAAAACATTAATTACTCCTATCAAAAAGTCAAATCCGGATTCTATAGTCACTAAAAAAATGTCCAAACAAATATCAAGTGTTCACGGTTGAGTGTCCTCACTGTAAGTTTCTTAAGAATAATGAGAGTGTTGATTGACACAGAAGAAATACAGTTGAACCACCCAGGAGCAACCACCCAAAATGTCAGGTGGTCACTTATGAGATTGGAGAGCTTATAAATATTGACAAAATTTTCCCTCTTCAGGACTGGGTAACTGCAGAGTTTTAGCCCATATTATAAATGTTTTATGCATGTGAAAAGTGAATTCCAAGGAAAAAAAATTCAGCACTTCCCATTGAGAAATTTCTGTCTCCTGTACTTCACAAGAATGTGACATGGTTGCAACAACCTTTTTTATGCTCCATAATCTGGCAAGTGGTTGCTTACCACAAGTTAAAAAAAAACAAATTTTTTGCTCTAAAAGTGGTTGGGGGTTGCTTACAGTCAGGATGTTTAATTATAGTAATGTGACTTCATGGTAATTGGAAAAACTGGTCACCAGGGAAAGGTGGTTGCAACCAGAGGTTCAACTGTACTTCATAAGACACTATTATATTTATTTTTTGGGTCATTTCTGTCCCACTGTCCTTGCTTTGTTATTGAAACACCTGCATAATATCGAAATGCACTGGTGGGTTGTATCCACTTCCTCTTAACGTACTTAAGTTTGCAGCTTGATATTTCTTTTCTCCTTATGGCCTTGGTTAGTTTGGGAATTTTCTCCACACTACAATAGCCTATCACATGCCATGCATTAAAATAGAGAACTTCAAACTTTATGGCATTTTTGTCCCTCAAGTTGGCAGTTTCAAAGCAAGCTCTCACTCCAACATTTTCCCCCTTTGCTGTACGTTCGACACATTTGATGAGCGATTCTTGGTATCTGCCCTCCCAAAATGAACCTTTCACAGGAAACGTGTCAGTGAAATATTCCTTGGCGTCGACATCGTCAACCTCTTCACCAACAGAGCACTCGTCTTCACTAGACACAGCAGAACTGTCGGTCTCCTGTTCGCTGGCGATAGAAACCAAATTCTCTGCAGCGTTGGCAATCATGGAAACTAAACAATAAGGCGAGGGCGAGGGACTTGCACAATTGCACCAAGATTCTCCGTCGATTATCACAGGTGGAAAGTACTCGCCGAGCGGAGATTCCTTCACCACGCTCGGTTTCACGATTTCTGCAGCTGGGGCTGGTAATATTTCGAAAGACCACAGCAGTGTTGATTTGTGACCATCACTAAGGTTATTTGGGTCGAGGTTCTGCCAAAGAAAATTATTACCGTGCGTGTATTAGAAAATGTGCTAGATTTCATGAACATAGGAGAGCACATGCATGCCTGCTTGCACATGTACGCAGTCGAAGAAATAGCGAAGAACGCGAAACAACAGCTCTAATAACCGGGAAACATAAGCTTATGTTTCTAATTTCACAACTTACCGTTATATCACACGAAGAATTAACGCGAACCAACAATGGAGCTGCTTTTCTCTCCAACAAAACATCCACGGATTGATTCTCTACCACATCGGGGATCAGACAACGACGTCGTTCGCTCACGTTTTCAAGGTAGCTTACATGTGTTTCTCTGCAAACTAGTGTAACACATGAAAATCCTTTCAAACTAACGGTAAACTTCTCTTCAGATACACAATGAACGTATAGCAAGTCCACGTTCTTGAAAGCCGAAGCTTTAACACCACGAGCAGTGTGCAACAACATGGCGGCTCGCTTCAGGTATTAGCTATTCCGAGGCTCAACATTAGTGATGACGTCACGATTCAAAATGATAATATAGTATGAAACCAAATGCATCATGGGATACTATTCGAACCTCCTCTGGCAGCTACCCAATTGTTTACTTTAGATCACGTGATCTTCCAATGTTTTTCAAATACAACATGGCGGTAGCCTAGTAGCATCATCTATTCCTGTCCTGGAGAAGCCCTCCTACCTCCATTCTTTTACCATAACAAATAGCATTTCAGAAACAATCAATAAAAAAAAAAACAAAAACAAAAAGAAAGAAAATAAAAGCGAAAGGCACTTGAAAAAACCACTTCATAAACAAGAGTTACGATAATTTCTTCGCCGAGCGACGAGATAATACACTGCAGCAAATGAAAGATGAAAGTTTTAAATCAACAAAACGAAGAAATCAAGCCAATTATTTTGAGATAAATAATATTTCAACTGTCTTAAATTAGTGCTTACTTTGTTCTTTTCTCAGGTGTTTTGTAGTAGCTGAATAAGACTTAAAAAACATATTTTAACGAATTGAACATGCACCAGTCAATGTTAAGCCCCAGGGGCGCATACCCAGCGGGATTTGACAAATTTGCCTATTAAAAATAGGAACTCGAGGCTAACGCAATGCTGATGGTGCCGCGATTTGCAGTTGTCACACTCAATCTAAAAGGCATATTCAAATCCACAGGTGGTTTATCTCTCAAGCATGTCATACAAAGTTCAGCTGTGGTCATTTTTGCAGCTTCTTTTTCCCCTAAACATGAAGGATTGAGCAAACTGTTATATATTCTACTCTGACGGCTAATAAAGCAATTAAATTCATCAATACGGACACCTATGAAGAATTTTCTTGAAGTTGCAAAAATAAGTTAATAAAAATAATTCTTTACTTTTAGTTAACTATATGGAACTATCTTATAAGTAGTTTAATTCACAAACATACATTATAATAATACATACAAGTAGTGTAATTAGTGGTGATAAGTAACATTTTATTTCTGGTTAATTATGGATTATTTATCTTGCAAGTAATTTAAGGACGTTCGCGGCCAAAACTTCCCGCGTACAGATTTTTTTACAACCTTGACTGTAGGTAAAAAAAATGATAAGATTAGATTAAAACGTAAAAAAAAAAAATAATAATAAAAAAAACAGTAATAATAATCGGGGCTCACCGATCTCGGATTTCCAGTCATTCGAGGCGACCAGTTCTGGCCGAATTCATTACTATCGGCAGGTAGTTAAGTTGAAGAATCATATCTAAGTCATGTGTGTTTAACACAGCATATACAGGCCTATTTGATAGATCTTTGCTACATATGTGTTTAATTCAGATAGAATTAGCCTTAAAAAATGCAACTTCGACCCTATTTGAATGTATGAGAAATAATTAAAACTTCCCACGTACAGATTTTTTTTGTTTTCTTTTTTTTTAGCATAATGGAAGAATCAGAAAAGGAAGTGATCTGGCTAAAAAAAAGGTGGGGGTCACCGAGCATCAAACAAAAATATTCACACACCAAGTTAACGCAAAGGTCATCAACTCTTTATTTTGTTGAGTTTCGACTCGGTGCGCGCGCTTGAAATACATGACGTGGCACGCGACACCTCATGTATAGCGTGCGCACTAGAGATGCGCAGTAGCAATGGGCGCGAACGTCCTTAATAAGAGCATACTACTACTACTACTACTACTACTACTACTACTACTACTATTATTACTACTACTACTTCTACTACTACTACTACTACTACAACTAATAATAATAATAATAATAATAATAATAATAATAATAATAATATCATAATATAGGTTTATTATCAGCATTTTCCATAGAAAATACTCATTACCAATGAGCTACAGTTTTACCAACAATGCTCTTTGAAATGAACATTTATAAAGGTCAACACATCAGTAGTAATTGACATGACATAAATAATTACCTGCCTTATGCCCTCTTTCCTCAGACTATCAATCGTTCATGAGAATACATACATACATACATACATTGATATCAAACCACTCACTTCCTTTGACAAATTCGTGAAATCCCCTCGCTGCCACAGCCTTTCTTTTGCATCTTGCTGTATCCCAAACCTTGAGGCATTTCTTAAGCGCGTTTTCACGAGTCCAACACGTATCAATAATGAATATTCATGAATGTGTTCAAAGGGCCTCACACAAAGCAACTTCCAAAGTTGGCTGCAATCTCAAGGAGCTCTGGGTAATGTGTTTCGTGAAATCTTTTACCATTCACCACCCACGGGGAAGGAAATACTTTCAACTCTCTTGAGTTCGGCCCCACCCCCGGGGGGGGGGGGGGGGCGGAGGGGAGGGACAAGGGGCTTAATAATGACTGGTGCATTGGGCAAACAAACCACAGAGGTCGCGGTAAATTAGTTTTTCAGAGATCTAGCGTGCAGAAATAATCAGTTTAATTTAAGGTATCAGGCAACCCACCGGGGCCGTTTGCACGCGGATCGTTTTAAAGCTCTAAAGCTCTTTGTTATAACACAAACCCCTATAAACCGCATATTTTTTTGAGAGCTGAATAATCAGGATTTCGGCTAATTCCCTTTAAAAAGTATAAAACCCAAGTGCACTTAAAACATGAGGAGGTTTTTAACAAAACTAATTGTTTTCATTTATTAAGTTCCACGCTCACCAAGAACAAACGGAAGAAAACGATTTATACGGCTTTCATTTCTTCTCACGTTTGCCTAAAAAACTTGTTTCAGATTTCTGGAATGTGTGTTCGTTTCATTTTTGAAAGGAAATATGTTCGGGGATGAGAAATTTTGGCCACCGCCAGTGGAAAATAGGCTGACACTTTGAAATGAAAAGAAGAATTAATATTCGCAGACACGGTTTTGTAGGTAAGCTATCTGACAACAATCTGGCCAAATTTCAGACAAATTGGTCCAGGGGTTCTCAACTTGGTATTCAAAATGCATGCACAACTCGCCCAAATTTTCCTATCGAAAAACAAGGAAAAATATAATTTCGACTGCAGTGAGATTAGCGACACCTAGGCGTCGAGCAAATATAGTGTTGATCGACAAAAGATAGTATCAGGTTTCTTGAACAATAGTAGTTTGACAGGAAACTAGAAACTGATAAATTTTCACGGCGTGGGGAAACTCGTTGACAAAAAGTCGCTTCCAAGACCGGCCTAAAAAATTATGTCTTGAGGTTAGTAATCGCCGAATCATTTGACCGGCTGACTTCTCAAATAGTTCAGATTGCACGCGGCAGTGAAGACGTCTTGATGACTTCATCTTTAATTATAGCTAGGTTTTTATAGATGCCAAAGACAAGAAAGCGATCGAGAGCAGCAGCTAACAGTCTGGCGCGGGGGACATCGGCGACGATGCAAACGGAAGGTTTGTGAACTCGTAACTGTTGTTTTATGGGCTTCCAACATCCTCTTGATCTTCTTCGGCTTCCTCTGACCGAATTTTAGAACGGCTTGCACTCATTTCAACCGACTGCTTTTCACTCGTATCCGGTTTGTGTTCATGTTCTTTGATTTCTTGAAGCCATTGGTTTTGGCTGTAGAAAGAACCTGCTGGTCTGCTGCCGATTCACAGCTGAATGCTTTCTCCCCTTTCATTGATCTTGGCTTTGACAAAGAAAAGGGACGGTCTTTTTTTTCTTTTTCGAAGACATTCATAGATTTCACAAGACGACAACTTTGAGAGCTCCCAAGATGACGAACCGCGTGTGTTTTGCGACGCACAAAGGCACATGTGCTTTAGCCGTCACGTAGCCTCTACTCAATTGACAACGCGATGACAAGAGTTGTCAGCGGCTAATTAGAATAATTAAGATGACAAAATTGTTTTCGCTTAATAACTTCCCGTACGAGTAACGTTTTTTTGTGGATTTTTTTTAAACGAAAGCTATTCCCAAGATTTTTCGAATCATAAAAATCCAAAAATACGCAAAAGGCCAATTTTAGGTTTGCCGATACCTCAAACCCTAAAAATTCAAAATTAAGTCAGCCAAAGGAAAGAAACGTGACCAGCAGCTCAATACCAATAAACTTTCATTGAAGATCAGGAAAATACCTATCTAAAAGTCGAAAAGTGTTCAAATTTTTTGCAGATGTGCTTCGCTACAAGATAGCTGTTAAAATCCATTCTTCACGCTAAAGCGAAAGTTTGAGCTTTTTCCGACGACTTTTGCAGTCATTTTATCAGCCGTGGCCTTACCAATCGTTCCGAAAGTTGAATTGAGCTTCGAATACTGTACATTACCATTTTTGTCTTGTTAAGTCCAGAGAGATACTTTAAATTAAATCGGCGATCTGTTATAAAGAAGCAGACCAATCTTCATGTTTCCGCGGCTATTGTTTCACCAGAATATTTGAAGACTCTGTAAACCTCAAAAGGAGAACGGAGGGCTAGAAGTCTTATTTTACATGGGGGCTTAAAACTATTAACATAGCTTGGATTTGTAGTAAAAAGCAACGGAAAGTGAATTAAGCCTTTGGAAAGAGACCAAAAGAGTCCTAAACCCGTGGTCATATTTCATAATTGAACGTTCGCCATTTTGACATCTTTTCTTCCAGTTACTTCCATAGTAGGAATGCTTACCACCTTGTTGTGACATCACTACGCACAGCATGTTTTTAAATCAACAGAATTTGTGAAGAAGGTTGCGTCGAAACTTCTGATTTAGCTTGGATTATAGCTGAGATCAAGCCTTATTCTGTTGAACATATGCGAGGAGTTTGGAGTCAGGAAAAGATGATGTTCACGAGAGTCCAGATGAGCGCCAAAGAGGAAATACATCGTAGTGGATAATACTTTTTCGCTCAGCAGATTGTAATTACTTTGGCACTGGGAAGCTAATAATCAGCTATAGACTCGGTGGGAAGAAAGTATTTTTTGATTTATGTCATTTATTTAGTATTTTTCCCACTCTTTGCGTGCGTGCTTTGCGGGCTTAAATGGCGAAATGGCGAACTGGCGAACTGGTTGCAATATAACCTGTTTATATAATCTAAGTTCAGACAGATGTAAAACAAGGCACCCTCTCTTTCAAACCATTTGTTTACAAAAGGAAGTCCGAGAGTCCGCCATCGTATCACGGGTTGGTGTCAAGTGCGAGGAATGAGAGCACCATAACATGGAAACTTATGTACACAAATGATCACAAATAATTTGTCAGCTGTGAGATTTATTCTGAACGTTGTGTTGAGCTCGTTTAATCCTCAAAAATGCGATTCAATTGTACACAAATGTAACATTTCAAGCTTTACAAAAAGTGATTCTTATAATTCGGTTTAACTACAATCAGTCATCAGTCAATCAGTCATTTCCGTTCGATGTTTCGGCGGACCACCACAGATGAGAAATATAACTGCCTCAATCCACGTCTTAAGTTCTGCGCAGTGTTTTGCTTGACATTTTTTTAATGTATTTTTTTGCACCGACTTTGCTATATGCCATGCGTCAAAATTATCTTTTGATTTGCGATGTCTCATTTTTCATATGCGCACGTACTTGAACATACCTATCGGTTAACAATTTTGATATCACTACCTGCTCCTCCTGAAGATGGTCAAGGCAACGCTTAAGACCTTCTAACTCCATTCCATTGGAATTATCTACTTCTGTCACCTGAACTAAAGAGAACTCGATCAATTTAGATATATCAGTGTCAACTGTGCTACATGTTCCTTATTTTGACATCATGCCGAGTGTCCCGGACTATTGCATCTACCGTCACCTCCCGCCGCTACTTCTTTGTTTCTGACTTCATCAAGAATTTCTTCTTCGTGTACGCTGTAAACTTTGTTGACGACAGGAAACAGGTATTTCTTTCCTGGTAGAGTTAAAATTTCCGTCACCGAACATTTGAAGGTTTGCTACTTTTGCAACACTAGCAGCAAAGCTAGTGTAGCTGTTGCCAGTGAACAGAATACCCGCACTTAGAAGTATATTTCCAGCTGCCAGTCAGAAATTAAGGGCTGGGATACAGAGGTCGCGACATCAACACAAGCAGCTAACTCGTGTAAATTGTAATTGATTTCATCCAAAATTTGATTCACAGGCTAAGTTTTTGAAGTAAATGATAAAAAAGGACTTTTTAATTTTCATTTTTCAGTTCGTTTTAATTTTGATAGAAGCATGCCGCAAACAGCAGAAAAAATCTCAGACAGCTTGATGTTAAATGATATACTGAAGCCTGTATAACCGACCACCGTTTAGTCTAATTTATGTATGGCCTTATTTACCTCTTCGTGAAAAGCTTTATTTGTCCGACGTTCTCTTGCAAGCCTTCTGCTTTTCTTTTGCTGATGAGAAAATATTGCCAGGACAGCGTCTTCGTTCAACTCGCGTTTACGTTTTCTGCCGGACCAGAAATGAAGGTTACAGCAACTTTTGAAAGACTCTTTCTGAAAGTGCTCAGAACAAATGTGGCACTGGCTAAGTCTGGAAAAATTTTCCCCTTTTAATACGCACCATTCCCTCCATTTTTTAAGGGTAGTCGATGGAAACGTATCTCTCTTTTGGAATCTCTTGGAGATTCCACGATTATAGAGCTAATGTTGTCTTCTGAACTCTTGAAATTCGCGCGTTTTTCCCATGTACGAGGTGACGTCATGCTATGTGCCCGAGCCTTAAAACATGGCTTCCAAAATGACGGACGTTCAAATTGTTCTGAGACGGAAAGGTAAGTTCACATCCTAAAGCAAACTGATTTAATTACGACGTATCATGCGCTTTTGGAAGAATAACTTTTTTAAAAATTGGTTTTTCGACTTCCGTTCTCCTTTAATATTCCATTCTAAGGCCATCCAAATATAATCATATGTGTTTTTCCTTTTCATTTTAAGTCCTAAAGAGGTAATTTCTCCGTTTTAGGGATGAAAACAAGACCTTGGAAGTTTGTAGATTTGGTGCACAACGCGCCATGATTACCATTGTTTCCTAACGCCCTGGTTTGCTGGTCATTTAGGGTGTGTCTGAGAGTCAACAGCTTGAACAAATGGTACGCGTTTGGGTGTTATTTTTTCGTACTCTTCTCCTCGCTTTCACCTCTGTTTGCTTAAATTACGCAGAAGGAATTACGCCTGTTCTTCAGGCTACTGAGCTGATGAAAATTATTAAAGGTCGCATATCACATTACCGTTCTGGTCATTCGTGACAGAAAATCACTCTTTATTATAGCACTGGTTCAAATGTTGTTGATCAGCTCGGGCTATAGACTATTTTGTCGATATGATGACGTCAACAGTTATAGCTTCTTTATGCAATTTCCTAAAAGCCAGTCCGATATTTTAGTGCTGCATTGTTGTCTCTGATATTTATGCTTCTTGGGACGTAGTCCACTTAAAAAGGCACCACAAAAGTTCGAAAAGCGTTATGAATGGCGTCGGTTGACACTGGCTCAAGTTAAATTTGAAAGTTTGAGGCATGTTCGAAAAAAGAGCCCTATTTCTGTAACCCTCGACAAATTTGCTACACATAAAGTATTTAATTAATCTGTTAGCGTAATTAATTAACACTTACTCCCCGCAGAGGAGTTTGCTAGTGGTGGATATTATATTCACAAGTTGCACTGAGGGGAATCATTGTTTAAGTACATATCAAGCAGTAGGATAAAATAACCGCAAAATTCACTTATGATCAGAAGAATTCAGTCTCCTTAGGCCGATTACATTTTCGCGCAAAATGTTCAGCGGTGTAAGAAAAGTCGAATGAGTCATCAGGTGCTCAACAAGACAAATCAAAATCGTTTCGTGTGTTTAAAGATATTACAGAACGGTAAACACTGCGAAAAGGTGGTTGATGTGTTTATCTATCGAAAAGATTAGTCCAATTTTGCTGTGAGTTTCTGCCTGGAAGATCCACACTGAAGTGCCATGATTACGGTAAGCGAGTCTTTGTTGTAAAAAACTTTCGTAGCTTTTTCTGTAAAAATTGTCAACGTGATTTAATAGCAGTTGCAAAGTCCTCCTGACTTCAAACCATGCTGGGAGGACCTTTTATAAGTTTTCGCTTTTTTAATTCCGCTAATTTCCTAAACGCATAAGTTGCTTTGTTTTAAGCTGTTGTAAGTCGCATACTATAAAAATAAAATTCGGTCGGTATTAGCGGTAGCCCCACGTCTAAATATATGAAACGGTATTGGCAAATACTGTTAAGGCTTGTTTGAAGCTTTCTTTGTGATAGTAGGAGCAGCCACTTCTAAGATTGCTAAAAATTTCCTTTTTGGTTACGGTTGCTCCTAAGAAACAGGAGCAGTTATCTTGATGATTGCATAGAAATTAGTTCCAGTGTTTTTATCTCTTTTGCCTTGATGTTTAATATATTGTTATATAGGTTTCGAAGAATTTTGCACCCATGTTCATCCTGTATAGATATGTTTTTATCGTTATCATTATTGCTATTATCGTAATCTTTGTTATTGTAACTAAGAAAGTTCAACAAACCGTCTTGTGCTTAAAGTGTCCATACGGTCAAAAGGTCATCGCGCACAATGCCACGACATATTCGGGACTTTTCCGCACTTTGCGGCGCTAAATTTGAAAGGGCAATTAGGGAAATGTACAGAAAAACAATAAAAGAAGTCGACCAAACCCGGCAGAAACCGCTCGAAAATTCTTCCTTTGCGGATAACTATTCAGTTTACAATTTAGTATTCATATGGATTTGGTAGATGGGAAGTCATTAAAGAAAATGTGGACTGTTATTACGCATGTGGTTCACTGGGAAGTGTTATTTTTTTGTGGCTTCAAAAGTAGCTATTTCGGCGCTCCCTTTATATGGCCTTGACTCTTTTGGAAGTAAAATTTTGAGAAGCAATGTGTGAGGAAATAAGTATTCATATGACTTTATTTGTTTGACACTTTAAGATTGCTCAGCCGAGTTTTTGCGGAATTCCGACCAATGCAAGTATTATTTTTTCCACCTTTCGTGCAGCCAACTCCCGCAGCTCTTCGCTCCTTCACTAAGACTCGCATGACAATAGCTCGGGCTTGCTTTGAAATTCCCGCGAGAGTTAAAACGGAGCCAATTTTGAATAATTATCTCGCACAAACAATGGAAGACAATGCTCACTCGGGCTTAAGAAGCGTTCAAGCAGAAATGTTATTAATTTTTGTTTTCCCCATCGTCGTACGAATAGAAAAGGCCTATGTTGTCTTTGAACTTCTTGATCAACGTACAGACTGAACGTAAACCGATCGAGTAATAGACTGTTTGTAATGAAATATTTTCACCGGTCGAGTAATCGAGGGCAACGATAAAATAGATGCAAGTGTTTCGCGCACCGCTTTAAGAGAAGAATTTTTTTTTGTGTGGGAAAACTTTTGGCTTCCGCGCTCAAACCATTGCAAGTGTGACATGTCAAGAAAAAAGGAGAGAATGCCTCTGCATGCAACACGATTTTGTTGACAAAAGTCTTTGTGAAAAGCGTAGGCCGCATTTAAATCAGAGCGACAGCCGCCGATTCATTGACGAGAGTAGTCGGAAATCCGAAAGCTTAATCTATGCCATTATTATTCAGTGCATTGAAAAACTGGGCGCTGCAAGTGCATGTCGCGAAAGACAATAACATTCTGCGCGATGTTTTTTTAGGTTTTGATATCTCTATGACATCTAAAAATGTGTTCAAACCCAAAAGAGTGAATTCCGATTCTTTTTTGCCATAAAATCGAGCTTTAAATTTCCCGCTTTGGCCACGCCCAATGAAGATAACCGCGTAATCAAAGATTGGTGACGAATTACGTCACTTCAGGAACATTTTAAAGCTTCATGTTTTTATTTTACTTGCTTGACGATCGCATTGCTTCGCCAACTTCAGTTTTTTTGTTTTTTGTCTAGGAAAACTCCTCGTCAGTACTGAAACAACATTTACGTGAACTAGAGGAATTTCGTGATTCCTGACATGACGTCACGACCCATTCAAAACCCAGACCCTTTTCTGCACTGATCCGCGGTCATTTTCATTGGGCGTGGCTGGAGCGGGAACTTTAAAGCTAGATCTTAGGGCGTTAAAATCTCAGAATCCAATAACTACCATACCTATAAAAACCCTGTTGGCCGTATAGACACTTTAAAAAGCGCACAGGATTTGCTATTATTGACGCTCGTACGTGCTGATTTGCGTGTTGTGTTTTAATTTGAGTGGGGATGAATAGTAATTTATGGGAGCTCCCTTGCCGCTCATTGCGTCAAATCCAGACCTTTTCAAACGAAAAGTAAACGACACCCAAGGTCTCAACGAGGCGATTGAAATTTCACAGCTTCGAATTTGTGTGCATGTACGAATGTGAACGTTGCAAGCTACAAAAATTTGCATACACTCTATTATCGGTTATTTATAGAACTTTTTTTGCATTTTTCTGGCCCTATGCTTAAACACATGTTTGAACGAAGTTTAAAACTTGGTATTGCTACTTATACCGAAGTGATTTAGCGTCTTTCAAGTGCTGAAGGGGTTTTCGTTTCTTCCTAGGGTTACTTGCGTCATTTCGCACATGCAATTAATACTGACGTCTGGTAGGCAATGGTAGCACTTACTTTTGAGTCTCAGAAAAACTGTAGTAAACCACCTTTATGTATGCATTCTGACTCCAAAGTTTCTTCACGCTTTTGTTTATAAAGTATCTTTTAACTATTTTTATTGCTTGATGAAGACATGGCAACTAGATAGAACTTCTGAATGAAATAAACAAAGAGCGCTTTCAATCTGTGAGATCAGATTTTTTAGCCAAAAAGAGCAGTGCAACGTTAACAAACATCAATGACGAATGAGTGTATATTTGGGGTCTTATGCTCTGCATACAGCCCTTTAAGTCAGAGGCAGATCTTGGTTGTCAGTCAGTCAGTCACTTTAAGGACGAGATGACACCTGACAGATTTCCGAGAGTATAAATAGTCTAGGTACTAGTTTTCAAGTTGCTTCGGCCATGTATAACTGCTTCTAGCGTGTTGTTGTCGTTATGCATTAAATTGCAGCCGTTTTCCCTGAGTTGGGAAATTGTGAAGAACTTTCCGTCGCAAATTTGTAGTATTTGTTCAAGGTAAGTTATGTTCTATTTCAAAATTGCTCTGTCGTGCTGTTTAAGATTGGCTTTCTTTCTTTCATTTCGAAGATTATTTGCACTGCTTTGCCTTGT
>JAHPZR010009093.1:0-17396 GCA_019787425.1 Platygyra sinensis | reverse complement strand
CAGAAACGTGAGAGGACAAGGACAAGTTTCTTATATTGAATAGATTGAAAGTCTAAACTTTTCAACTGAAATGCTACTGAATAAAAAGCTACCCAGCCAAGTTTAAGAATTTTCAGCGAAAAATTTTCCAAATGGGAACCTTGCAAAAGTTGCAAAATTCCATACAAACCCTAGCTCCTGACAAACCCTTATAATTAATTTTGTGGCTGTCTACCCAATCCATACAAATTCTCGATTTTTGTAATATTTGAAGAGCTACCATTTTTCCATTTTCCTCCTCTAAATACTTCTGTTCTCGGTTAAGACTCTCAAATTTAGTTGATCTATCATTTGATCATGAGTATCTTAGGTTTTCAAGCAAACGGAAAACAACTATACTCTTTCTCAGTCCTCTCACGTTCCTGCAATGGGCTATTATTTTCACCTTTTTTTTAGATGAGAGCCGTTAAAAGTCAAGTGTAAAATTTGAGTAGGAATGCACACTTAATACAGTTTTAATTGTTTACATTCTGTAAGCCCCGTTGTGTACAGAAATACTTTCACTGACAACTATTATCCATCCGGGTATTTTCCTCGGGTGGGCACTATGGGCTGATAGTGTCTCTCCGCAATAACAACAATATCGCGTCACGTGATCAATTCAAACCAATAAAGATCGGAGAGAATTTAGGGGTGAACTGTAATGCATTGTAGTTGGAGAGAGCACAGCCAGAGCTAACTATCACACATAGAAATCGACAATGAAAAGTCTACTTGTATTAAAACGTTAAGACACACCGGCCATTTCGCCAGCAATCACATACCGGCAAGCTAGTCAGACTACCAACTGTCTAGAACAGAATAGATAAGAAGAGTTAGCCAATAAGTGAATGGTATTCGTGACAGGACACTAGTAGAGTTATACTAAAAGTAACTAAAAATGAATACGTCAAAAGATTCTACCGAGAAAAATGGAGCAAGTATTTTGAAGCGAAAAAACGCGCAAAGATTTTTTTTTAAATTTATTTTATTTATTTATTCTTACTTACAAACAGTGATAAGTATTTACAACACTAAAACAGTTACTTACACTACTTACACTACTTAACAATACAATACAGTACAATTTGAGATGCCAGTCATACAGTTCCACTACAATTTTGCATAGCTTAATTCACAAAGCAATACAGTTACACGAGCTTATTTTAACTTACGATACTATTACTTAGCTATTACTTACAATACTTAAGCTGATGCTTCTTGCATTCACGTCATAGTAATATTATTCTAACACAATTGACTGATTTTGCCACATGCCGAGACTGATTAGCTTTCGCATTTTTCAACTTTCCATTGTAAAGATAACACTGACTTCAATTCAAGAAGATTAAGAGGGAATGTCCACTAGGACCGAGCCACATCAAAAATATGTGGCACATGATGAAAAATCAAAATTTTTCATATTCTTCCCAGAGATAGCCTATGGTAAGCCTAGAAACGTGGTGTGATTTTTTTCTTGAAATATATTTTTAAACCCGCTAAAAAATCAAAAATCCGTTGTGGTCCCACATCTGGTCAAAAACACGCAAAATTCAGTGACTAATACCTTATCATGAACTTCGCTCTTTTTAATCGCCATCAAAATAATACTGCAGTTTGAGCCTGGAAATTTATTTTTGAGGAGTTTACAAGTCGTTTGAGGCCAATTATACCTCTGTGGGTTAATTTTCAAGGTCACGAAGAGCCGCTTAAAATCACCAAAATTCACTTCCTAAAAATTCTTAATTATGCACACTTTTTCAATCGGCAAATTCGCTACCCGGTAAAACACCGAAATACCTAAGATTTTGACGTTTCGAAAGACAAAATGTCAGTGTAAAAGCTGGTATAAAAATTATTTTCGGGCTTTACATCAGCGCTGAGTACTAACGCTGTCAAAATCGTGATAATCACAACACTAACCTGCTAGAAACGAAAACAATAGGCAAGCGTCTGGGATTCGATAATCAAAAGGAACCTGAAAATGTCTTCTTGTATTTGATTTCCTCGGTATTTGGACTTAAACTATGGCAGAAAAGT
Source organism: Platygyra sinensis (assembly GCA_019787425.1). Classification (NCBI taxonomy): domain Eukaryota; kingdom Metazoa; phylum Cnidaria; class Anthozoa; order Scleractinia; family Merulinidae; genus Platygyra; species Platygyra sinensis. The sequence continues at coordinate 15,338 of JAHPZR010009093.1, read as the reverse complement.
CATGTTTAAGCTTACCTTCTGTGAAACATTACATTTAAGTACTGGCATATTCAGAATCCTACAAGCACGATAACCATTGCGGCGCGTGGTGTTCGGGGAAGTACATCATTTTCTCATTGACATTCAACCAATGAATCCGAGAAAATCCAGCACCTTTCTGTCCCTTGTTCTAAAACAGCAATCCATAAAAGTAGTGAAGCCTTCTAGCGTCAGTCTCTTGCTTGTAAAGAGAAAACCTTATGTTCTCTTCTCGTCGAAATGTAAATATGGCGTTTGATGTCGGACTTCATTTCTATGTCACGTAATAGTCAATTGATGGGATTTTGTCACGCATTGCCAAAAACTGAATCAAGAGATTTAATAAGACGTTCAAAGCAAACAATTTTTATTTGAAAGCTATGACAACATACCTCTGCGACCCTTCACGCGGTTAGCGATACGGAAAACTTTAAAGAATCCGAACGTGAACCGTAAAATATATCGCAGGGCCAGAAATCGCACGAAAACTGCTCAAATTGAATGGTTGTCTAACGAAAAGATATCGCGCAATTCAATCATAGTCAAACTGTGACAATGGACTAGCGCCTATACAGCTGCAATAACGTTTGATTTTTACCCCATCTACAACATTATTTGCACAGAAGTTTCCTCTTCAATGATTTAACATGGAAAACAAAACTGGTACTTATTCGTTTTAAACAAGTTCATTTTCCATTGCAGTGGTTAGTTTCTCAATGCAAATCACACTTTGTGCTAGAAATTGTTTGTTTACATTTCCATACAGCCATTCTTTTACGTTATTTTGTGGTCTTACGGTTCAGTGTCGGAGTTCTGCAAAAAAAAGAAACCATGCAATGATTTCAAACAGAAAAAAAAAATGACTGATGTGATGTAATCCATACGCTAAAACTACTCATGCATTTCTCTCAGAACATAGCCTTAATTTTTTAACCTAGCGGTGTAAAGCCGATCGATTACGTGCTTTGTGTCACGCGCCACGCGAGAAGTGAGAAAACTGATCAAATTGTCATGTACTGAGTGTACAAAAAAAACATAAAATGTTTATCCATTTACCTCGTTTCATTGTAAAAGGTTATATTTAGAAGATGGAGACATTTCATGACGTGAACTTAGTCTTTCAGCTTTTTGAGAATATTTTATCTCTATGACGAGATGAATCCCACAGAGGCATGGTTTGTTTTCGCATTGTACTTATGTACGCAGCAGCTCATAACGGTTTGCACATTTAAGATTTTTCAGAATTTCTCTTTCGATGGATAAAGATTAGTTTCTAGTTGTAAAGTAGAGTTCACTCTAAATACGAGCCTAGTGGCTCATCAGGCCGGAGTTTATCCCGGTTTCTGCAGCATGAAGCGACTGGGGGTATTTCTACTCCCCTCTGGATTGGATGCCAGGCTATCGCGGGGTTACCCCCAGCATTAAGTTTGCCGGTACCCATTTATACACCTGGGTGGAGAGAGGCACTGTGAGAGTAAAATGACCTGCCCAAGAACACAACGCAAGGCGGCCCCAGGCCAGAGCTCAAACCCGGACCGCTCGATCCGGCATGTGGCCACCCCCCTCCCAAGCAAGTTTGTGACGTTAACGATTACTATTACAAAAGAATAACCCATTTCAAACACCCTTTATTTCAGATTTATGGGTTTGTATCTCAAGAATGGCTCCTGTAACCTTTTTTGTCGAATTCTAATCAGCACGTCCAGTTTTACATTTTTGGCAACGTCGTGAATATTTAAAGTAATAGTACTTCTGAGGGGTCACGTGACATACCACGTGACGTTAAGCGCAAAAAAGCCATTATTTGAGAAATTGGTGGAGGTTTTTAGTAATATCATCCTGCAATAACGCGGTTTAGACGCAGGTCAATTACTTTCATCCTCTCACGTTTGGAATGAACGTCCCTCTTCTCACAGAAAAAATTAGAAATAGGGCAAAAGGTCGTCTTTTTTAACTAAAATCGACTTTTGATCATTTTTATCTTCTAAAATCGAAATCAAGGAAGATCATTCCAGACGTAGCAAGGTAGATAATTTCAATTTGCAGCGAAAACGCTCATTTATTGATCAATAGACTTAAAATTCGCCGCCAATTCGCCGATTTACCAAATTTTAACAAAACAAGACGCCAAAAGGCGATTCCGTGGGATGCTTGGGCTAGGGAGCGTAGCATTGGAATGAATTGTGAAGGTAAGTTAATAGACCTTTTTCGCTTGAACATTTTGTTTTCCCAATACAGATCATGTGATGATACTCGGGAGATTTGATCCTTTGTCGTGTTCATTAAAAAGAGTACATGCAGACATATTCATGCTTGCATGTACCCTTTTTAATGAACAAAACAAAAGATCAAATCTCCTAAGTATGGTCACATGATCTGTATTGGGAAAACAAAATGTACAAAGCGAAAAAGGTCTATTGCCACGCCAGATTAATCAGTTAGATCGGCCATAAAAATCACTGGAGAAAGTGTTGAAGAAATTGTCACTGTGCTTGTAGTAGAAAATAACGTAGGCCGGCGGAAAATAAATTACTGGTAGAAGTAATATTGCAACGTGAAAAATGGAATTTGTTTTGAGGCTAGATCTGTTGCGTTGAGATCGCGAGAACTGCAAAAAATCTTAAGACATGAATGGTAACGCAACGTTTTACTAATTTGAAGACTAAAATATTGTGAAGGGCTGTATTGCCGTCAATGAACGTAACGAATCTGCCAAAACATTAACAGGCTAAAATACGTATTGTCTGTTGTATCATTAGAAGCTCTTTTGTACGGGAAAAGAACTGAAGTAGGCTCATCACTTGTGTGACAGAAAGACGTAACGCACAATAACGCAACTGGAATAGATAATGTGTTCTTGTTTATCAGGTTTATTCCCGTTCTTGTTTATTCAAGATAGCGAAAGGATTAAAGTTTCCATCCATCAGAAGCATGAGGAATTCTCCTTAACACATATTGCCCTTTTTATTTTTAAATGCTAACAGTGGAACACTGGAAATAAATGACATCGAATGGAATAAACCCTTTCGCAAACACTACTTACATGTGCGTTCTGGTAAACAGGTAAGCTCAATGTCAGCAAGAATCCTTGGGCAAGAATACACAAAATTTTACTGACATCACGTAGCATGATTCCAGACTCACGAATTTAACTGGGAAAATTTCGATAGAGTAGAAACTCGCGCGGCTTAAATGTCTTTCATTGCAAACCAACAAATATGTTTGAGCCAATTTTGGAATTGGTTGGTGTCGATATTTTCCGTGATGGATTTGTGAATACACTGATGCAATGAATATCGTGTTTCAAAGTTGCTTAAAAACATCTGCCTGAACTCGTTGGTTCGTTTGGCAGGCTCAGTGAACAGTGAATTCGATACCGCTGCGTAACACGGAACGGATGATATTAAATTCAATACACAATGTCGAAATGCCTTCTAAAATGTCTTACCTTCTGTTCATGTTTATTTCTTCTCCTTGCCAGAATCGCAGAATCGCAGAATCGCGAAATGTTCCTTGCCCGAATCGCAGAAATTATGCTTTGAAATTACAGTCCTTGCGAGACTGATCGCAGATTGTTTGGAAATAAAAATAGTTTCAGCTGTCAATCAAATTTGCCGTTTTGCGTCGACGATGAAAAAGAAATTCACCCGAAAACTTACCGTGGCCTGCCACAGGCATCCCACGGAATTACCGTGGCCTGCCACAGGCATCCCACGGAATAATCACGTGACATGTTACGTGGTCAAAGTAGTATGTTACGGCAAGGCAGGACGCCGAGATTTATAATCAGGGAAAAGTTCAGCTAGGTAAAACAAAATATACCTGTCCAACCATATTTCTACTTTAAATTCCTGACCCAGACCTTAAACTGATTGAGTCATTATTGTAAACAAAATGCTTAGTGCCAAGCCAGGGTGAAAAACACACCCTATTTCAGTCTAATGTGTATAATATTTACATATTTTTTTAGACCCTTTGCGACCACTCATACCTCTGATAGCCCATATAGCGGAGTAATCCCAACCCCCTTCCGAGCCCAGAACACATAAATGCACAGTTTCTCTGCCGGGAAATTTCCGCGCCATATCTTACGGGTCACGTTTGGATCCTTTTGGCTTTAATATATATATATATTTGCTTTGAACGTCTCATTGAATATTTCTATTTATTATTCTTTTTAACCATTTTTGGCAATGCGTAACAAAATCCTTTCAAGTGACTATTGCGTGACAGACAAATTAGATCCACTTCGGACGCTAAAATTACCATTTCAGCATGCAACATGCGCAAGGATTGGAACAGCACGTGAGTATTTCGTTTTAACAAGCAAGGGACTGACGCTGGAAGGCTTCACTACTTTTATGGGTTGTTGTTTAAGAACAAGGGCTAGCAATGAGGTTAGGAATGGGGTGGATTATCTTGGAGGCATTGATTGAATGTCAGTAAGGAGGATGAACTTTGTCGAACTCCACTCATCGCAATGGTTATCTTGTAGGATTCTGAATACGCCAGCACTAATACTTGAATGTATTACAGAAGGTGAGCTAAACATGACTTTTCTACCATAGTTAAGTCCAAATACCAAGGAAATCAAATTCAAGAAGACATTTTCAGGTTCCTTTTTATTATCTGGTCACACTGGCACTTGCCTATTGTTTTCGTTTTCTAGCAGGTTAGTGTTGTGATTATCACGATTTTGACAGCATTAGTACTCAGCGCTGATGTAAAGCCCGAAAATAATTTTTATACCAGCTTTTACACTGACATTTTGTCTTTCGAAACGTCAAAATCTTAGGTGTTTTGGTGTTTTACCGGGTAGCGAATTTGCCGATTGAAAAAGTGTGCATAATTAAGAATTTTTAGGAAGTGAATTTTGGTGATTTTAAGCGGCTCGTCGTCGCCTTGAAAATTAACCCACAGAAGTATAATTGGCCTCAAAAGACTTGTAAACTCCTCAAAAATAAATTCCAGGCTCAAACTGCAGTATTATTTTGATGGCGATTAACCAGAGCGAAGTTTATGACAAGGTATTAGTCACTGAATTTTGCGTGTTTTTGACCAGATGTGGGACCACAACGGATTTTTGATTTTTTAGCGGGTTTAAAAAAATATTTCAAGAAAAAAATCACACCACGTTTCTAGGCTTACCATAGGCTATCTCTGGGAAGAATATGAAAAATTTTGATTTTTCATCATGTGCCACGACTGGCTCGGTCCTAGTGGACATTCCCTCTTAATAGTTTTTTCCATCATTTTGCAAGAATAATAATATTTTTGAGCGCAAAGATGTAAATCGCCAACACTGCATCAAATGTTAAGATGACAAAGAATTAAAAATGCCATTCCGGTAGCATTAATTTTTATATCTTTCAATCTCTTTTTTTTTCTTGTTCATTTTGCGTTATTTCTTCCTTTTTCGACGTATAAACTCTCGGTAGAATAAAAGCAAATCGATACCACTACTGTGGTTGAAATTGAGGCGGAATGGAACTATCTCGGGCTTTCATTCTGATTAGAGAGACGCATCAAAATTATTTTGCATTTAGTAGATATCCCTCAACCAGTGCTGCGAACTGATATGTTTCTTGTTGGTACTAAACAAGAAAACTGGAAGAATAGAATTTTACCAAAAAAGACGAAATGTGGCTTGACCAACAAGACAAAATGTGATTGCCAAGGAAATGTTAAATGGCGTGGTAAAGCAGTTGGGAGCAAGGCAGGGAATAATGAACAGCTATTCAAAGTTCAATCTCTTCAAAGTATACTAAATATCCTCGCCAGGCATTCACAGTGGATATGAAAACACGATATATCATCCGGGACATTGTCCTTAAACGATGGAATACGTTTGCACCAAAATGCACCAAAGACTCAAAGTAAATACACTAGACTGAAAACACGCTGTCATGTGTAATAAAGACCAGCATGCATATGTTGATCTCTTAAACCGCTTGAAACCATTGCTCAGTGCGTAAAGATGCAAATTAGAGTTGGTGTGCTACTTTGCCAGAAAACACTGTCTTATCGTTCATGGCTTATAATGTTTTCTTGACAACGCTTTTTCACTTAGGTTTCAGTTGATGAAATTTAAAAAGTCTTATTGGTTATTAACGATCCGAACATTGATCCGTTTTATTAACGAAACTTTGCTGAAAACTTCACGAATACCTCAGAACACTGTATTCAACCCGGAAAGTTCTATGTCAACTTAAAAGTTAATTCAAGATGTACTGTTGTAGATGTCAAAAAAAAAATCAATGGGAGAAGTTTAGCAAGATATCTGGCTACCATTTCACGGTATTGAAAACATAATTACAACAGTAGTTTTTTCCTGCCTTTAATATTGCTGATTTTGTTTGGGTTTGTGTTTTTGGATTTTTTTTTTTAGAATAACGATATTCTTTTGATCGCTGTTGCAATCGGTCCTGATCAAGACAAACGTAAAGAAACATTGACGCAGATTGCCGCGGGAGAAGCCAAAAATGTTTTCGATGTTCCTGACTTCGGGCACGATGATGACGCAATGAAGGACGCACTGAATGACGTCTACGACTTGATCTGCGGTACGTATTTTACGACTATTTCTAGATACCGTATAACAGCCTTAAACCATCCTATGGTATGTATTATTGTAAATGATGTTCAAAGAGTTCGTAAAGAGTAATTCAAAACGATGAACATAGCTATTTCTCTTTATAGTTCACCACTAAATCTTCTTTGTTCTTATTGGTTTAAATTGATCACGTCAAGTGATAGTGTTTATCCGCGGAGAGACACTGTCAGCTCATTGTGCCCGTCCGCACAAAATACCCGGATGGGTAGTAGTCGTCCGTGAAAATTTTTCTGTGATGAAGCGGACTTATAGAAAATAAATAATAGGCCATTTTCGTATTCTCGGTATTGGACTGGAACTAGCTTGCAATGGAGGCTCATGCGGGGGAATATCATTAAAAAGAGTTGAATGTAATTTGTATTTGAAAAGACTCCCCCGCATCAGCCTCACTTGCAAGCTAGTTCCAGTCTGATATCGGGAATACGAAAATGGCTATTGACATTGAATAGCCCTTTTCAAGGTTAGCTTTTCTCTTTTGCATAACAATAATTTCTAGCATGTATGTGAGGAAATTTCGGTCTATTTCGCAGTTTTAGTCCGAAATTGCCTCGCATCCACGTTGGATTACATTGTATGGGCTATTAGGTGGTTGTTTTGTCTGTTTTCTTTTTCAAATTTTTGCATTTGACTTAAACGGATTCATCTAAAAAAGTAGAAAATAATTCAATATGATTTTTGAACTTGCGCACGGAAGAAAATTGGTGAACATTTAAGACAATAGAGTGTTTAGGCCTCGGAACTATCGGTCTGATAGTTGCCCCTTGGAAATTTGATGTTCTTTAATCGTGCTCTGATCAACTTGGCCCTGGAGCTACGCTTTTAGGCTGGCCTAACTCTAGATTACTTAACTCGAAGTCTTCGAGTGTTCTACCAATATCCCAAGTGGTTTATCAGCCTATAACTCATACAAAAATTGTGGTCTCTTGCTTTTATATAATAATTCAGAAGACGCGCGATTTTTCCGTAGGTTTACCGGCACAATAACCTACAGCTGATTGACCAATCAGAGCGCGCGCATTGATTTGGTTATTATATAAAGATATATATATATATATTCGTGATGTTGGAGCTTGATCACTGTTAATGACATTAAGAAAGCTCTACAGACTGTCTTTGGTGGACATTGATTTTTAAGTGACAATAAGCCGACTTCGTTAAGACGTCGGCAATATGACGTTCCCGTCTTTTTCGCTAAAGACAAAACGGAGGACGCACGCTCGTTGGCTTTTTCCAGCTAAGCAGTGCCGCTTTTGCTATAGAAATGCCATGTCTCTCTGTTGTTGGTGAAAACACCCTGATGATCTCATTGGACAAACTACTGATACTCCTGGGTTCAAACAATATTTATCTAGTACTTTTTGAAATCGAGAGAAAGAGAGGGGCGGGGTAAGGGGGTGGCTGTCTGAAATAACAAGAGAGTTAAAAAAGGGACGTGGAGAGTTTTACAGATATATATCTTTGCAACTGTCAATTTACCTCCTATGGACAAAACCCTAAAGGTGACGTCATGTGTTGGCTACCATTTTCAGGTTTACCAAGAACTGGTCGAGCTTCGGCAATTGCATGAACTTGGAGTAAACCAAGGTACATATAACGAAGCAAGTGTAGCTACCAAATAGAAAAGTCGATAAGCTGTATTATTAAAACACGACTTTAAATTTAAAAATACGAGATAACTGATCAGGAAAATATTGCTCAAATGTTTTCAAATAACCAGAGGTGTTTTATGACCGAGTAATAAACTAGTTTAGCTTCTTCACCTGCATTCTAAATTACATTGAACGTGCGCGAAATATAAGAACAGGTAAGATACGAGCTTTATTAGTGGGTCTAAGTCTCTACTATACAATGTACTCTAACTAGCGGACACCTAACTACAATAACTTATTATAATCCAAAGAAAGCTATTCTATACTTTATGTTCTGATAGCAAATAGCTTTTTAGCCAATTTGAAATTACGCAGAGTTCAAACGGTGTACTAAATCAATGCAGTACATGTCTTGGTTTCTTCTACACAGCTGTTTCGAGGAAGGTTGCCCTCCAAAAGCGTGAAGCGGCGCATGGCATTGTCGCATTATGGTGGATTTTCCGGCGAATTCATGAAGGATCCCGGTTGCTTGAGATAAGCTCAAGGAAAGAAGAACGAATAACAAACACGTGTATTCATACCTTCGCCTTCCTTCTCGTTGAATCTCACTGTTAACCTCAATCAAGCAAAGGCAAACTCTTATTACCCCCCGAAAAACAATCAGCATTGTCGCGTGCGCTTTGACATATTCTGTTGGAAAACCCTCGTCGAAACAGCTGCGGTATCATCTTTTCGATATATAGCAAATACTCGCAAAGTAACAGCAACTTTCCAGAACTACTCAAATAAAAATGGTATTGCCTCGACTGACAATGTGTAACTTATAACGCTGGAGATGATCCGTCCAAAAAAACCATATATGCCACTTGAAAGTTTATAACCAAACTAATACGCGTTTCTTCTTTTCCGTTTTCCTTGTAGGATCATGAAGGATCACATTCTGATGTTGCGTTCAAAGTCAAAATCTAACATGTCTAACACGACATATTGTAGTTTATAAGGGGAAGATTAATTAATAAAGGGTTTAAAGAGCTGAGAAAAGACGTTTCATCTTCTTGATCTACTACAATGATAACAAGTTTCCACGGACTCACGGCAGGCTGTTTTTATTTTATGTTTTTATCTATTAATACCATTTTTGTATAGTTCCGCCGTGAGGACATTACTAAATGTAACTCCTTTTTCCCCTTTCTATAGTTTGAGTTTTCATGGCTTTTTTATTAGCAACACAAAGGTTTAGAAAACCGATCTGGCATGCAATTTCCTTACGAAAAATTTTAAATCTTTGAGAGAGACTCGAGAAACAAATTCACTATTTCGGAGAGACAAGTGAAAAATAATTGAATAAATTATCTCAAAACTAACGGACAGAAGGAGGGAGGGTTTTAAACTAGTGCTCACATCTTACTCAGATTGCGATCGAGGTTAGGAATCTTCTGCCCATGAAGTGAACTCCTCAGTTGCCGTTTTCTGGACGTGGTTCTGGCAGAAAAAAATATACAAACTATACGGTGAAAAATGACAAATAACTTTTTAAATACCGTTTCTAGAACTTTGACAGTTCTTACAAGATCTGGGAAGAGGGATTATCCTCGCCAAGGTCAACCTTGAAAAGTGGACTTCCAAATCAATCAAAGTCTCTTTGAGTCAACTCGTGAATTTGATATGCCAGTGTAATTATATATTCTGTTTTATTTCCGTATATTGTGCGCTAGATAGGGCGGCCGGACGTAAGGATAAGCATATAAGCATAACTTGCGTTCTTCTTATTCTTATGTGATCTTATGTCGCCGTTGTGTCCAGTCGGGACAAGGCTGTCATAAGCATAAGCATAAATGTAACAAAATACTTTCAGCCAATCAGCGAGTACTATATGATTATGCTGACCATGTACCTATTGAACATAACACTGGCATAAGGAAACGTATAAGAAGAATGCTTGGGCTTGTGCTTATGTCGCAGCTGTTCCTACCAGCGCACAAGCTCCCTATGTTTATACTTTGGTTGCAAGTGAGTTCCAGGCGTTATAAGTGAGAAAAGAATCCCCAACGTCTTCGCATTGGAGTACCACCCTCTACTGGATGTGGTAAAGCAGTGAGCGAGTAACCTAAGAGCGGCAAAAATTTTTGACTACCTTTTTTAAGAATTTGCGATGAGCCGAAGATCTGATGCTACTTACTAAAAATCTCAAACTATTCTAAAGTTTAATGGCAACGGTAACGGGTATAATGGCTGTGTAAGCGTTAAACAACGGGAAATAGCCACGTTCTGCATATTAGAGATAACGTAAACTATACGTGCCAATTTTTTTCTTCTTTTGGCTAGATGGAGCTGCCGGACGTAAGGATAAACATATAAGCATAACTTGCGTTCTTCTTATTCTTATGTGATCTTATGTCGCTGTTGTGTCCAGTCGGGACAAGGCTGTCATAAGCATAAGCATAAATGTAACAAAATACTTTCAGCCAATCAGCGAACACTATATGATTATGCTGACCATGTACCTATTGAACATAACACTGACATAAACAAAAGTATAAGAAGAATGCTTGGGCTTGTGCTTATGTCGCAGCTGTCCCCACCGCCGCACAAGCTTCCGATGAAATTAACTGAGCGTCTTCTAGCCAAGCTAAATCCTTCAAACTTGGTGAATACAATCTTCTACCTAGTATTATCATAAATTTACCGTAGTCTATTGTGAATCCGTGAATTTGATTGGCTATATTACCGTTTTCTATCTGCTGATAGTCGACAGTTACGCATCAGTGCACATCGCGCATCACGTTTGAACCTGATGTAACATAATAAAACAGTTCTTTTCTACGCGTTACTTGACATTTTTTTTCTTTTTATGCAATGACACTACGGTAAATTTATACTAAAACAATTAGACTACTCGCCTTCGAGCGATAGTCAACGAGGCGCAGCCCGCTCGTAGAAAACTCGGGCTCGTAGTCTAATTGTTAATTATATAGTAACCCAAGTTTTTCACGCATTTTGATTGGTTCTCGCCTATGATCTATTAGGGGAAAGATGCACGATTGACGTCATCGTTACAAAGTTTTTCCCTCTGCCGTTTTAAAGTGGCGGAAAGTTTTGAGAAATAAGATAATATTTTACGTGACTGGGCAAAAGATAAGGTACAAAAAAAGTCTCGCCTACGCATTGAACAGGTTCGAAAAGCCAGAAGAAGAAAGATAAAGCCATTTCTTTTAGAAAATGATCCAGAAAAAATTCTCGAGCAGCCTCATTCGGCAGTCGAGCGACCCTAAACCACGCACAAAATTGGTATTGGTAAGCCGAAAACCATTGCTTTATCTCGAATTTAACAAACCCAATAAACAAAATGTTTCTGAGATTAATTTATTTCAAAAATTCAACTTGTCCCAGTGTCAAAACAATTGTTGACACACTGATTGATGTCAGAAATAAAACATCAAAACATCACTTTTTAAGATCAGATAAAATAAACACATAACCTTGCTTTCCAATGCGAATGTTCTTGTCCGTTTCAAGGCACAGCAGCGAGGTAAGCATAGCTAATCACAGCTCACGGCCGACAGTATCGCAGCTAAAATGTGTCTCCGACTCTATCTCAAACTGATTTGAGAATCACCAACCACAGAAGACAAAAATCTCCACCGTCATTCACAACGCTCCTTTCATTCAAAAGTCGAATCAAATGGCCTCTAGGTTAACCACAACAACATGTGGGCAACCCTAAAACTCGGAAACCCGGAAACCCGGAAACCGGAAACCAGAATCCGGAACCGGAAACCGGAATTCGGAAACCAGAAACCGGAATCCGGAATCCACAAATTAAAGAAAAACAAGTCTTCAAATTCGCGAAAGTTTTTTTTTTGCATAACTTTTACTTGTAAAAAAAATAAATAAGAGGCCAAGCAAAGTGGTGAGGGCTATGAATATAAGAATCTAAATAAAGTACGTCGTAATATGATTCCAAGCACCCTGAGAGCGTCTAAAATAAGCTTGCTGGTAAATGCCACTTTATTTTTTTATGTGATCTGTTATTTACCGGAGTTACAAATTTGGGCTTTATGTCGAGTAGAAACTGAACAAGGAATTGTCATAGAAGAGTGGTCTCCGTCAGTGGCAGTCCCTGTACATTGACGGTTTTTATGTCCAAGGCTAACAAGCTCTTCTAAATATTTTTTCCACAGATACGAGACTAATTCCAGATCAGCATCATTGCCATTTTCCACACTGATGCTGTTTACAAATCACCAGTACGTGTTCTTTCCGGCCTTCGTATCAAACAATTTATACAATGTTGCACACTTACTTACGTCCTGCTTCTCGCTTGTGAACGGATTGGACCACATGTTTTTTGTTAACAGATGTTAAAGATTGCCAGAAACTTCACCGCGAATAGGTTTTTGCTATTGTGCTACTCATTAGTCTTCTCAGAGATTTTGATCTAGCAAAAAGCGTGGCACTCCTCACCAGGAGCCAAATTGAACAAAATTGGGTAAACTAGCCTGCGTCCTGCTAGCAGGTTCCCGTGTTGGACTCGGGGTGGCGAGCGGCGAAGCGTGAGAGGGCTCTCGCTTACATGCCAATGCAAAAAGACGCTAGACACTAGGGCCCTGCTCAGATGCATTTTGTTTACATCCTCATATAATAGCCCTCACTAGGATAGCTGTTGCATGACCTTTCAACAGACGGACGAATTTTTGTTTCAAAAAAGGTTAAGTGTAGAGCGTTTGTTTTGTCTTGCCTCTTATTTTTTAACCGGCAAAAAGCGTTTGGCAAAATAACGTTCGCCGAATTGAAGAACTTGTTTCTTCGTTGGTTGGTGGATTCCGGTTCCGCGATTTTTCGGTTTTTTGGGTTTCCGGGATTCTTCCGGTTTCCCTTTTTCCGGATTCTGTTTTCGGTTTACACAGGGGGGGGGGGGGTTTTACCCATTCAAACAACTTTTGCGAGGATATTTTTCACTCCTGCAATTTTAAAGGCAACGTCCAAGCTTTTCGGATCCACAGGGCTGCTCCGATGACAATAAACTGACTTGATTTTTCAGCATTTTCTCTCAAGATTTGTAGATTTCGCAGCTCATTCTTCTTTCGCTGCAAGTTTTCATTCCACGAGAAACGATGCTGAGCGGTGGTGTCACGTTTGACAGTGGCGTGATTTTTTCTCCGACCACGTCACAATTCTTTGCTACGTATAGTAACCAATGAAATTGCTTCATTTTGTATAGATCATAGATCACGCAAATGGCTTTTTTTCGTCTCGCCAAGTGGGCAAAGGCGGGGCAAAGCCGGCTTTCGCGTTATGTTGAAATTTTTGAAATAAAAACGCTTTTCGTTATGTATATAAAACAAATAGATTCATGTTTGCCGTGCGTCTGTTCAGTAATAGATCACAGAAAGACGTCAAAATGTGGTAGAAACATCAGTGACACACTCGGCCTAGCCTCGTGTGCCACTTTTTTGTTCTTATCCACATTTTGACGTCATCTGTGATCTATTACTGACAACGCACGGCAACATGAATCTATTTGTTTAATTTTAACGTTACGATTCAGAAATTGCGTAAAATTCAATTTTGGAAGTTATTTGCTATCGGATTCCCTATACAAACACGTATTTTGCCAATATTTCCTTCCCCAAAGTTTGGAAAGCGAGAACTGATTTAGAGTGATAACAATATACCTTGCATCATGACCGCCGATGTTTTTCCGCACATGATTTGTAGAGAAGTGTTTCCTGCATGCATTTGTGAATACGCGCAGTGGGTGTTTGATAGCTTTAGAAGCTTAGTGTAAAAATCAATGTTAAGTAGAAAGAAGTGGATGTTACGTAGTTTTATTGACACAGGGAGTACCATCAAATAATGCGCCCCACAAGTAGCAATCTATTGTAACAGCAATTTTATTTGCTGCTCGATCGTACCTGATTCATTGTAGTGTTTTGAAACTTGATGGGATCGGGGACAGCATTCGCCTTACCTCGGGAAGTGGTCCCCGTGATATCATGCTTTAGACCCTCCCCCCCCCCCCCCCCCCCCAAAAAAAAAAAAGGGCCGTCTGTCGTCATCAGACTTAGTCACCTCTGTAGGTCATGCATTCTCACTGAAATCCTACATTAAACTGTTTCTTAGATGAAAAAGTGGTCTGAGGTTGGCCGTTGACGTGAAATCAGCATGTGCGTTTTTGTGGAGGGGGGGGGGTTAATCGACATCTCTGAGCTTTCGTTTCCTTTCAACATTGACCTGTCTTCTTTAAGTGAAATGATCATCTCTGCGGTCACGCATATCTCGGGAAATCAACCTTTAAACTGTTCCTTTAAGTGAAAAAAAAAATCTTCTTTGTGGTAACCTGAATGACCATCTGAAATCAACAAGCATGTTAGTGTTTTTAAGTGAAATTAAAATCTTTGTGCTTATTGGCGTTGACATGAAATTTGACAGTTTGAATTAGACTACTTTCAAAGTGAAATGTGGCATCTCTGCTGTCAAGCATTCTCAATACAGTGAAATCAATATATATCTGTTTTTCTTGATTGAAAAAAAGCGTGTTTGGGATTGCCTTGTTATCTGAATTCAACAATTTTTGCCATTTTTTGAAGGGAATACAAAATTATTGTTGTCAAAACTTGAGTGAGACAAAGTTTTTGGAGGCAGTTGTTGTGAGCAAAAACTTGTTTTGAACATTTCCAGAACGAAGAGCAAATATAGAACCTAAAATTCGACCTCAGGCGGGTACTGCATACCGCCCCTTCAAAAAATGTTTCTCTAGCAATCTTTGATTAGTGTGCAGTTCTAGGTTAAATGGTTCAATTATCCAGCCGTCTGGCAAGTAAATTGATTGCTTTCATGGCGGCTTTTTGCCTCAGTTTCTTAAAAAAGAACTGGCACAAGCACAAGGGGCCAGGTGAGAAACTATTAAGAGTGGCTTTAATGTACCAAAGTTTTCTTTATTCCCTTCTTGCTCTCAGTCGCGCGCTTCTTTGATTAATTTGGAGTTGAGTGCCTGGTAAAGTACTAGTTAAGGGTTTTGTAGTTTCTTCTGTACTCTCCAGCATTTCAGCTGACCACATCTCTTTTAAATCATCAATTTAAGTGTGTCTTCTTTTCAGTAAAACCCTTGTTAAACT